>CAUYRH010178652.1:0-10239 GCA_963574655.1 Perodicticus potto
AGCTCGTGTAGACAGGCCTCTCACTGGGGGCTTAAGGTCCAGGGTCTGAGTTCCACCTGTGGGGAACCGACTACTCCTGTCAGGCTCAGAGACTCTGGAAAGACTGGAGAAGTGGGCATGCCCGGGCAGAATTTGGGGGCCAATTTGGGGGCCAATTTGGGGTGCAGTCTGGAGCTGTCCTTCTGTGGTTCGGCAGCGGGTGAAAGATCCACACAGGGAAGATTCCTGGTCCAGGATACACCATCGTGGTAAAGCAGAGAAGCTGAGGTACGCGGGCCTCTTCTGGGGCCCACGGCGCCGTCTGGATTCTGCCTGCGAAGGGACCCACACTGGGGACAGGCCCAGGGACGCCGCTGGAATAGCTGGAGGAAAACTGTGACACCTGTCTCAGAAGCATTGTGGAGAACAGTGACACCTGTCTCAGAAGCATTGTGGAGAACAGTGACACCTGTCTTAGAAGAATTGTGGAGAACAGTGACACTTGTCTCTGAAGAACTGTGGAGAACAGTGACACCTGTCTCGGAAGAATTGTGGAGAACAGTGACACTTGTCTCTGAAGAATCATGAAGAACAGTGACACCTGTCTCGGAAGAATCGTGGAGAACAGTGACACCTGTCTTAGAAGAATTGTGGAGAACAGTGACACCTGTCTCTGAAGAACTGTGGAGAACAGTGACACCTATCTCGGAAGCATTGTGGAGAACAGTGACACCTGTCTCAGAAGCATTGTGGAGAACAGTGACACCTGTCTTAGAAGAATTGTGGAGAACAGTGACACCTGTCTCTGAAGAACTGTGGAGAACTCTGGAATCCCAGATCTGCGGGCGCTGAGCGTGGAGGTGAATGGGTGACCACCAAGAACAGGTAAGCTGCCAACTGCTCCAAGCCTGGGAACCAGAGATAGGCTACCAGCTGTGTTGTTTGCCCCCAAATTCACAGCGCCACCAGGTGTCCGGAGGTATACTGCAGCATAAACATATTAGAGTCCCTAAGATCATATATATATGTGTATATTTATAAATATACATAGGTGTTTTTGGTTATTGCTTACTTTTTTATTTATATTTTAGTTAATCTTGTTTTATTTCTCTTCTTTCCTTCCTCAATTGGTTGCTGACATTGCTTACATCAGGCTATTTTAGCAGTTTTTTGTTTCTTAAATCTTGCTTCAATGAGCTTTGCTTTTGCCTAACTTCCATGTTTACATTCAGCAAGAGCAAGGGCTTCTGTATTTTTTGTAATTTTTTTTTTATTACTGGTTGCAGACTTTTAGCTTGAATTATTCTCTTACCCTAGTGCCTTCTCTAAGTTAATAGAGACTCTTCTTCTCATCTCATCTCTCCCACATAAAGTGCTTCCGCATCAGCTAAGATATTGACCCCTCCGCCCTTTCTTATTTTTTCCTTCTCTTTTTCTTGGTTTGTTGCCTTTTTTCTTTCTTTCTTTATCCCTCTCCTTAATTTGATTCAAATATAAGTTTAATTTTCCTCTATCTATTCTTAGGTATTTTTTTGTCTCTTTTTTCTTTTCATTCTTTTACTTCTCTTTCCTTGCTGAGGGCGGATATGGCACCGTGATGCTCTGGCAGGTAGACGGCAGCAGTAGCCTGCCTCAAGGAGGCCCGGAGAACTTTCTACTGCTGGACCCAGGAAGAAAGTAGTAGGAATATCACGCTGCAGAACTTTTCTATTTTTCTACCCCCCCTCCCTTTTTTTTTCTTTTTCATCCTTACGCAGTTTTTCCTTCTTGGCTTTTGTCTTTGCTCTTTTTCTTCTCTTCTGATTCTTGGCAGAGGAAGAATCTCGCTGTGTACAGACAAGTAAGGAGTGCCTGATTTAGAGGAGCCTACCCTAGGGGAGGCCCAGCTTCTCATGACCTTTGAGGTATAGGCGCGGCCTTAGCATCGCGCTGAACAAGAACATTTCTTCTTTCACTCTCATCCTCCCTTCCTGTTCTCCCTCTCACCTGCTCTTCAATTTTCTTCCGTTAGGATGCCTTCCCCCTTTTTGCCTTTCTTTCACTTCTTTTTCTTTCTTTTGCTTTTCTCCTACTCTTTCCCTCCTTTTCGTTTTTCTTCTTTTTCTCCTTCCCTCCTGCTTCTCCTGCTTTGCTCTAACCCTTCTCCGCCTTCTGACCCCATACCAAGAGGTCTCATCACCTAAACTCTAAAACAAGCTAACTTGAAGCAAAGGAGGAAGTGAGAAAGAAAAAGGTGCACAAGGAAGGGAACAAGAAGAAAGGACACATGAGGAGGAACCAGGAGAAAAATTTGGCACCATAAATAACCAAATTAGAGCACCTCCTCCAAGGAACCATTAAAGCAATTTTTAAAGAAGATTCCTCCTATAAAGAAGTAATGCACTTGACAGAAAGGGAATTTAAAATATGGATGATTAAGACAATAAAGGGACTGGAAAATAAAATAGAAAGACAGAACCAAAAGTCAGACAATAGATACGTAAAATATAGAAAAGATATGGATGAGCTTAAAGAAAAGAAGGAGACAATCAAGGAATATAAAGGAGTAGAAAGTATCAAAAATAGATTAGACCATATAGAAGAGAGAACATCAGAGCTAGAGGATAAAGTCTTTCAGTTTACACAGGTAGTTACGGAGTCAGAAAAGAAGAGACAGAGAGCAGAGCGGGTGCACAGAGAACTATGAGACTCTATAAAGTGTTCAAACATACAGATAATAGGAATCACTGAAGGAGAAGACAACTGTCCCAAAGGTATGGAAGCCCTACTGGAGACTATCATAAATGAAAACTTCCCAAGTTTTACTAAAGATCCTGACATACTCCTTTCAGACAGATAACGAACCCTGGGTCATCTCAACTCTAACAGAGCCTCTCCAAGACACACAGTAATGAACCTGTCCAAAATCAAGATGAAGAAGAAAATCCTGCAGGCAGCTAGGAGTAAGCACCAATTGACCTACAGGGTCAGAGCCATTACAATGTCAGCAGCCTTCTCAACTGAAACTTTCCAAGCCAGAAGAGCGTGGTCATCCACCTTCAACATCCTTAAACAAAATAATTTTCAGTCCAGAATCCTGTATCCTGCTAAACTTAGCTTCAAAATTGATGGAAAAATCAAATCTCTTCCAGATATACAAGCACTGAGGAAATTCACACATGACCAGTTCTACAGGAAATACTCAGACCTATTCTCAACACTGAACACCAAAATGAACCACCACCAAAGTAAACACCTAAGAAGCCAAAGGCCACAGCTGAGCCTCCACAATGACACAAAGGATAAAAAAACACAACAAACTATCTCATAATAATACGAATAGAATTCCAAAACACTTATGGATACTCCCAATAAATGTCAATGGATTGAATTCCCCACTGAAGAGGCTCAAGCTGGCTGATTGGATAAAAAGAACACAAGTCATCCATACACTGTCTCCAGGAGACACACCTAGCCCTGAGGGACAAATCAAGACTCAGGGTTAAGGGATGGAAAACAGCCTTTCAAGCAAATGGAAATCAGAAGAAAGCAGGGGTTGCAATCTTATTCTCAGATACAAGTGGATTCAAATCAACTTTGGTTAAGAAAGACAAAGATAGACACTTCATACTGATCAAAAGAACAACACAACAAGAAGACAGCTCAATTTTAAACATTTATGCACCTAACTTAAATGCTCCCATATTTATGAAACAGACCTTAAGGGGTCTCAGGAGTAAGATATCCCATAACATCTTAATAGTTGGGGACTTCAAAACCCTCTGACCAGAACTGGACAGACAGATCCTGTAAACAGAAACTAAACAAGGATACAAAGGACTCTATTAATCCCATTAATAGACATATACAGAACACAACATCCCAAAGCAAAAGAATATACTGTTTTTGTCATCAGCTCATGGCACATACTCCAAAATACATCACGGCCTAGGATACAAATCAAACCTCCGCAAAATTAAAGGAATAGAAGTTATACCATGTCTCTTCTCAGACCACAAGGCTGTAAAGGTGAAGTTCAACTCCAACAAAAATGTTCACCCCACACAAAGTCTTGGAAACTAAACAACCTCAACACAGAATATTTTAATACTGTAATGATGCACGTAAATCACTTTAAACACCAGTATTACATTATTAAGACAAAAGCAATCAGTATTAATACAGCCACAGGAATTTGCTCATATAAACACAATATAGAAAAGTAAAATCTGACATCAATTACATAAAGCGTATGTGGGGAAGAAAAGAACAGAGCATCTGCATGTGATTGCAGTTGTTATCAGCTTCCGATAGACTTCTGTAACTGCAAAATATTTGATATGACCTCTATGGTAACCCCCCCGCCACACACACACACACACACACAAAATGTACTGTAGATACATAAAAGAGAAAGGAATCAAACCACATCACTACAACCATCAAGCCAGAAAGGAAGAGAAGAAACAAGGAACAAAAAACTATGATAAAGAAAGAAAACAAGGGGCGGTGCCTGTGGCTCAAAGGAGTAGGACATGGGCCCCATACACCAGAGGTGGCGGGTTTATACCCAGCCCCACCCAAAAACTGCAAAAAAAAAAAAAAAAAGAAAACAGGTAACAAAATGGCAATCATAAGTTCTTAACAATGATTACTTGAAATTTAAATGGACTAAGCTTACCAATCAAGAGAAACAGTGGACAAATTTAAATGGACTAAGCTTACCAATCAAGAGACACAGAGTGTACAAAAAAATAAAAACCAATAACTATACGCTGTCTACAAAAGACTCTCTTTCTATGTAATGACACATATAAGTTCAAAATAAAAAGATGAAGAAGGATATTCCATGCAAATGTTAAAAAGAGCAGGCGTAGCTATGCTTCTCTAAGACAAAATAGACTTTAAGTCAAAAACTGTGACGAGAAAGAAAGTCATTATATAATGATAAAAGGAATAAATCAACGGGAAGACCCAACAATTATAAATACATAAACGCCCAACACAAAGCAATACAGCAGGCCCTATAATGGATCAGATAGACAATTAGCAAGGAAGCAGCAGACCTGTACAAAGCTATAGGTCAATGAATCTAACATACATCTAGAACTTCACACCCAACATCAGAAAAATACACAATCTTCCCAAGAGCTATGGAATGTTCTTTAGGATACGCAACACATTAGTTGCTTTAAAAGTCTTAAACACTTTAATAAGATTAAAATCATTCCAAGTATCTTTTCCAACCACAATGGAATGACACTAACAATCAATAAGAGTAAAATAAAGGGAAACATTTACAAACACAGAATTTTCCTTTTGTAGCATTAAGCACCCACTGTTGGATAATATTAAGTGGAAAATTCCATATATTTAAGCAGCAGGATGAAATCTTGTGCTGTCCCGCCTCATCCTGCCTGGGACACGAATCATTCTCCATGCTGTATGTTCTATACACACGTCACCTTGAGCCGTCTCAGTTGTCAGAGTCACCATAACTGTCATGGTATTGCAGTGTTTATGTTCAAGACACCTTTAATTTACTTAATCATGACTCCAAAGTGCAAGAGCAGTGATGTTGGCAATTCAGATATGCCAAAAAGAAGCCATAAAGTACAGCCTTTAACTGCAAAGATGAAAATTTCTTGACTTAAAAAGTGAACCTGTATGCTCATATTGCTAATATATACAGAAAGATGAATCTATCCATAAAATTGTAAAAGAAAAAGAAATGTGAGCTAGTTTTGCTGTTGCACCTCAAACTACAGAAGTTTCAGCCACAATGTGTTACAACTTTCATTACAATATATTTTCAGAATTATTCTATTTTATTATGTTATTGATGTTAATCTTTACTATGCTTCATTTATAAATTAAATTTTATCATAAGTATACACGTATAGGGAAAAAATGTAGTTACCTAAAGTTTGGTACTATCTGTGGTTTAAGGCCTCCACTGGGGATTTTAAAACATACCCTCAGATAAGGGACTATTATACATGGAAACTAAACAATACATTCTTGAATAAGCATTGAGTCTGAGAAAATCGAAAGGGTATTTAAAAAACATCTTGGGACAAATTAAAATGAAAATACAACTTACTAAAACTTATAGGGAGCAGCAAAATTAAAACTAAGTAGGAATTTTGTAGCAATAAGTTCCTACATTAAAAAAGAAAGGATCTCAAACAAACTAACAGTATACTTCAAGGAGCTAGAATAAGAATAACTAAGCCCAATATTATAAGAAACGAAATACTAAAACTTTATAGCAAAGATAGCTGAAATAAAGAAGAGAAAAATGAAAATAGTTCAGATTGTATATGAAATCAGCACATTGTGCCCCTTGATTGCACTAATGTACACAGCTATGATTTAATAATAAACACAATAAAAAAAATCTACAGTCCCTTGCCTAGACAAGAGAACAGACAAAATAAAAAATGAAAGAGGAGACATTATGACAGATGTCTCAGAAATAAAAAGGGATCACTAAGCAGTATTATAAACAGTAACACATCAACAAATTGGACAATCTAGGGAAAAAAAGGGATAAATTCTTAGATACATTCAACTTACTAAAACTGAATCAAAGAGAAACAGAAATCCTTTACAGACCAGTAACAAATAAGGAGATTGAATCAGCAACCAAACTTCATCACAAAGGAAAGCTCAGAACCAAATGGATTTATGAATAACTCTACTAAATAGTCAAAGAATAATTATTACCAATGCTTTTAAACTCCTCCAAAATATACTTTAAAAAGGAACACTTTCAAAGTAATTTTATGAGGCTAGTACCACCCTGACACCAAAGTCAGACAAAGACTCCAAAAGAAAAGAAAACTACAAACCAATAGCCCTGATAACATAGATGTAAAAATTATCAATAAAATACTAGCAAACGAAACTCAATAGCACATTAAAAGAATTTTACACCATGACCAAGCAGAATATATCCCTAGGATGCAAAGATGGCTCAACATAAGGAGGTCAATCACTGTGACACAACACATTAACAGAATAATTGTCAAAACCACAGAATCATCAACAGATACAGAAAAAGCATCTCACAAAATTCAAAATACATGCACGATAAAACTCTCAGCAAAATGGGTAGAGAAGGAACTTACCTCAACATGATAAAAACCCCATATAAAAAGCTCTCCAGTATCATTATAATCAATAAAGACAAACTGAAAGCTTTTGCTTTAAGATCCACATAAGGTAAAGGTGCCCAATCTCACCACTTGTATTCTTTGTTTTTTTGTTGTTGTTGTTATTGAGACAGAGTCTTGCTATGTTGCCCTCGTAGAGAGCCGTTCTGTCATAGCTTACAGCAACTTCAAACTCTTGGGCTTAAGCGATTCTCTTGCCTCAGCCTCCCAAGTAGCTGGTTCTACAGGTACCCACTACAACGCCTGGCTATTTTTTGTTATTGTCATTGTTTTTAGCAGGCCTGGGCTGGGTTCGAACCCAGCAGTCCCCCTGCATGAGGCTGGCACCCTAACCACTGAGCTATGGGCACTGAGCCACACCACTTGTATTCTATATTGCACTGGAAGTCCTAGGCAGAGGCATTAGACAAGAAAAATAAATAAAATGTATGCAAATAAGAAAAGAAGAGGTAAAATGATCTCTGTTTGCAGATGACATGATATGTAGAAAACCCTGAGACTCAAAACAACAAACAACCCTGAGAAGTAATAAATAATTTCAGTAAATTTCCTGGGTCCAAAATCAACATAAACCATCAGTGGAATTTCTATACACAAACAATGACCTATCTAAAAGAGGAACTAAGAAAAATCATCCCATTTACAGGCTCGGTGCCTGTGGCTCAGCGGGCTAAGGCGCCAGCCACGTACACCTGAGCTGGCGGGTTTGAATCCAGGCCGGGCCCACCAAACAACAATGACGGCTGCAACCAAAAAATGGCCGGGTGTTGTGGCGGGCGCCTGCAGTCCCAGCTACTTGGGAAGCAGAGGCAAGAGACTCACTTGAGCCCAGGAATTGGAGGTTGCTATGAGCTGTGAAGCCACGGCACTCTCTCCAGGGTCACAGCTTGAAGCTCTGTCTCAAAAAAATTAAAAAAAAAATCATCCCATTTACAATAGCACCAAAAACAATACGTAGAAAGAAACTTAACCAAACAGGGTGGTAGGTTCAAACCCAGCCCCAGCCAAAAACTGCAAAAAAAAAAAACTTGACCAAATAGGTGAAAGATGGGTACACCAAATATTACAATACACTGAAGAAAAACTACATCAAAGAAGACACAGACAAACAGAAAGACATTTTGTGTTCAAGGATTGGAAGAATGAATACTGACTTCTTTAAATGTCCATACCACACAAGATCTACAGAGTCAATGTAATTCCTGCTGAATCCCAATGGCATTCTTTACAGAAACAGAAAAGTAACAATCCTAAAATTAAGAACAACAACAAAAAAATTGAATAGTCAAAGCAATCTTAAAGACAAAGTTTGAAGCACCCCACATTCTGGCTTCAAAATACCTGGCAAAGCTACAGTAATCAAAACAGTATGGTACCTGAATAAACTCAGACTGACCAATAGAACAGTTTAGAGTCAACTGATCTTCACCAAGGAGGCCAAGAACATGATGGGGAAAGCAGCTGTTCAATAAATGCTCCTGGGAAAGCCAGATATCCACAAATAGAAAAATGACATTAGAGCTTTATCTCACTCTTTACACAAAAATCATCGCAAAATGAACTAAAGACTTAAATGTAAACCCCCCAACCAAAAATTATGAGAAGAAAACAATAGGAGAAATGCTTCATGACATTGGACTATGAGCAAATGATGTTTTGGGTATGGCACCAAAAGCGCGGGGAACCAAAGCGCAGACAGACGAATGAGACTGTGTCTCACTAAGAAGTTTCTGTACAGCAAACAAAACAATCAACGGAGGAAAGGCAAACTTCGGAATAGGAGAAAATACTTGCTAAGCATGTATCTGATAAGAGATTAAATCCAAAGTCAATAAAGGAACTCAAACAACTCAAAAGCAAATGACCAAACTTAAAAATGGGTTAAGGACTTGAATAGACATTTCTCAAAGTAAGACACACGAATGGCCAACAGGTGCATGAAAGTGTCAATATCACTATCAGAAAAATACCATAGTATCACCCAATACCATAGTATCACTTCACAGTGTTCAGAATAGCAATTATAAAAAAAAGACAAACAAGGGCGGTGCCTGTGGCTCAAAGGGGTAGGGCGCTAGCCCTATATGCCAGAGGTGGCAGGTTCAAACCCAGCCCCGGCCAAAAGCTGCAAAAAAAAGGCAAATGATAACAAGTGTCAGTGAGAATGTGGAGAAAATAAAAATCTTGTGCACTGTCAGTGGGAATGTAAATTGGTACAGTCATTATGGGAGATAGTATGAAGGTTCTTCAAAAAAATAAAAATAGAATTACATATATGATACAGCAACCTTATTTTTGAGTGTATTTCCAAAGAAAATTAAATCAGAATCCTTAAAAGACATCTGCATACCCGTATTTATTGTAGCGTTATTCATAATAGCCAAGATATGGAAATAATCTAAATGTCCTTTAATAGACAAATGGATAAAGAAAATGTGGTAAGTACATACGAAGGAATATTACTCAACTTTGGTTTGTGGCACAGTGGCTCAGGCCTGAAATCCCAACACTTTGAAGCAGGATGAGCGTGTTAGCCCAGGAGTCTGTGGCTGCAGTGAGCTATGATCATGCCACTAACCTCCAGCCTGGGCAGCCAAGTAAGACCGTCTCCCTCCCACCTCTGCAGAAAGAAGGGAATCCTGCCATATGTGACAATATGGATGAACCCAGAGGATGCTATGCTAAGTGACATAAGCCAGACACAGAAAGACAAACACTGCAAGATCTCATTTACATGTGGGATCTAAAACAGTTGAACCCATAAAAGCAGAGTAAATGGGGGTTTCCAGGGCGAGGGATGAGGTGGTGCTCAGAGTGCAGAGTTTCCCTTTCACAGGATGAGTAAGTTCCAGAGTCTAACGGGGGAAACTACAGCTGCAACGCTGCCTGTCTACTCGGAAGGTGCTGAGCAGGGCTGAGCGGGCAGAGGGTCAATGTCTCTCTCTCTCTCTCTCTCTCTCACACACACACACACACACACACACACACACACACGTAGGAGACTGAGCATCAGGCTTACAGAAGCAACCACTGGTTCTTGACAGAGGCGCTGGGAGCAAAACAATCTGCGGGCAGAGGGTCAATGTCTCTCTCTCTCTCTCTC
>CAUYRH010178654.1:0-21087 GCA_963574655.1 Perodicticus potto
AATGTCTTCATATAGTGATTAAAAGGCCATGTAGGCTATGTTAAATAGTTCAATGAAAATATTTCAGATTGTATATAAAGTCAGCACATTGTGCCCCATGATTGCACCAATGTACACAATTATGATTTAATAAAAATTTTAAACAAGAGAGAGAAAAAAATTCCCTCTTGACACTCTTTTTCTATATCTCATAGGTTTTGGTATATCATGTTTCTATTTTAATTTATAAATTTTCTTCTTAATTCTTTTGTTGACCTCATTGTTCCTTCAAGAGCATGTTGTTTAATTCCTATGTATTTGTACAATTTTGAAAGTTTCTAGTCTTTAGATTTGTTCCATTGTGGCCAGAAAAGATACCTAATATTATTCTAAACTTTTTACAGTTTTTGAGACTTGGTTTGTACTCTAACAGCTGGTCTATCCTGGAGAATGTTTATGTGCTGATGAAACAGAGTGTGTATTCTGCAGCTGTAGGATAAAATGTTCTACAAATGTCTATTTGGTGCATCTGGTCTAAAGTGAAGCATAAATCTAATGCATCTTTGTTCATTTTTCTATTTAAATGACCTTTCCAATTCTGCGAATGGGGTGCTGAAGTCCCCAATATTATTGTATTGGGGTCTATCTCTCTCTTTAGCTCTAATAATATTTCTTTTATATCTCTATGCGTTCTGACATTAAGTGCATAGGGGATTACGTTTTAGTTTATGGTAACATATTTTGGATTAATATCAACTTAATATTCATAGTATATAAAATCTTTCATTGTATACTTCTGTTCCCTGACTTACATTACATTTCCAGACTTACATTATTATTATCACCACTAAGATCTTTATACATTTAGGCCTATGAACATAGGTTTAAAATTGTAATATTTATGGACCCATCTTTTAAATGGCATAAGAAAAAAGAAAGTTGCAAAAGAGGGCAGCACCTGTGGCTCAAAGGAGTAGGACTCAGGCCCCATATGCCAGAGGTGGCAGGTTCAAACCCAGCCCTGAGCCAAAAACCGCAAAAAAAAAAAAAAGGGTTGCAAAAGAAAATACAATAACATTCTTGTTACATATTTACATATATCATTACCTTCTATACTATTTTTAATTTCTTAATGTGGATTTGAGTTACTGTCTAGTGTCTCTTTTCACCTGAAAAATTCATTTTAACATATCTTGTAGGGCATCTCTTCCAGCAATTAATTTTCACTATTTTTGTTTATCTGGAAATCCTGATTGTTCCTTATTTTTGATGGATAGTCTTTCCAGATGTTGAATTCTTGGGTGACAATTTTTTCTTTTAGCATTTTTGAATATGTCACTCCATTGCGTTCTGGCCTCCATGATTTCTGATGAGAAATCAGCTGTTAATCTTCTTGAGAATACCTTGTGTGTGACAAGTCACTTATCTCTTGTTGTTTTCTGGATTCTCTTTTTGATGTTGGCTTTTAACAGCTTGATTATACTGTGTCTCAGTGTGACTCTCTGAGTTTTATTCTACTAGGGATTTATCAAGCTTTTTGGTTATGTGGTTTCATGCCTTTTATTAAATTTAAAAGTGGCTATTATTTCTTCAAATATTCCTCTGCTCCATTCTCTCTTTCTTCTACTTCTGGGCTTTCATTTCCAAGGCATATATAATACCTTGGAAATATCGAGCATTCAGTTCTAGACCACCACAATAAAGTGAATATCTCAAAAAAAAGATAGTTACATAAAATTTTTGGTGTCCCAGTGAATATAGAAGTTATATAAAATTTAATTTAATTTAATTTATATACTTCAGTCTATTAAGTGTGCAATAATATTTTGTCAAAAAAAATACACATACTTTAATTTTAAAATACTCTATTCCTTAAAAATGCTACCACTGAGACATAAAGTGAGCACATACAGTTAGAAAAAAAAAATGTCACCAATAGACTTGTCCAACACAGAGTTGCCACAAATCTCTAATTAGAAAGAAAGAGAGAGAGAGAGAGAGAGAAGAAGAAGAACAAGAAGAAGAAGAAGAGGAGGAGGAGGAGGAAGAGAAGGGAAAGAGAGAAAGAAAGAAAAGAAGAAAGAAAGAGAGGGGGGGAAGGGGGATGAAAGGAAAACAACAGGAGGGAAGAAGGAAGGGAAGAAAAAGAAAGAAAAAATATAAGCAATATTTGCAAAGTACAATAAAGTCAAGCACAATAAAATGAGGTATGCTTTACTTAATAATATCCCACAGGTATCTGAGGCTTTATCTTGTTCTTTTTCTCTTTCTATTCCTCAGACTAGAAAGTTTCAAGTGACCTGTCTTTTCATTCACTGATTATTTCTTCTGCCAGCTCAAATCTGTTTTTGATTCCCTCTGCTGAATTTTTTATTTTAATTGTTATACTTTCCAGCTCCTGAATTTTTATTTGGTTCCTTTTCACAATTTCTTTGTCTTTGTTGATGTTCCATATTTGGTAAAACATCATTCTTCTGATTTCCTTTAGTTCTTTGGGCATGGTTTCCTTTAACACTTGGGACATATTTGAAATAGGTGATTTAAAGTCTATCTAAGAAGCCCAGTATCTGCTTTTTCAGGAACAGTTCTATTGAATGATTTTTACCCTCAAAGAAAAAAGTGACAAATTTTTTTTGTGCATTTTTGTGTGGGGGCCATTGTTTGGTGTTTCTTCTCATGCTGTATAATTTTTTGTTAAAAACTAGACATTTTGAATAATATAATGTGGGGGGTTCTAGAAATCAGATATTCTTTTCTTTCCAGAATTGTTTTATTGCTGCGTATTATAATTACTATTCTTTATTTATTTAATGACTTTTCTGCAATAATTTTGTGAAGTATATAGTCTTTGACACATGTGGCCATTGATGTTTCTTTTTCTTTAGCTGAATGGTTAGTGATTGGACAGAGATTTCTTAAACATCTGGAGGGAAAAAATCTCTTACTCTTTGCTGTGTGTGTGTGTGTGTGTGTGTGTGTGTGTGTTGGACCATGCATTCAAGACTCAGCCCAGAAGTTTATAATTCTCTCTTAGCCTTTACTTACTGCTGGTGAATAGCCTAAAGTCAGCCTTAGGAGGAAGTTTAGGGCCTTCTGAGGTCTCTCCTGAGCAGGCAAACAGTTCTGGCATGTGTGTGGATATGTTTATTGGAGTTTTTCCATGTCCTTACTCATCAAAGCATTACACTGCCCTGCCTTTTCTCCAAAGATTTATGTTTTTCTGATTTTTACCCTATTTTTCCATTGCCTGAGGTAGCAGTGAGTAAAACATTTGCCTCTTAATGTTTTTGTAACATTCTCCATGTATCTGCTTTAGCAATGGAAGAGTTCTTGGCTAGGTGAGATAAAGGTAAGCCTTTGAGATCATCTTTCAGGGAACTACCGGTCAGGTCAAAACAAATAAATTCTAATTCTTTCCAAATCACATCAATTGTGCTTCCTACAGTAATGATACCACTGCCAGGGCTATTATTGAAAGGCTGTTGCTAAGCGAGAGAGTTGGAATGGGACTAGGGTCAGTTAAAATTCCAAAAGCCACTTGTTCTTATTGAGACTCAGTTGGATTTTCATGATTAACCATTCTTCTGCTTGATACAGGCTATCAGGTAGTTTCCAAATTTCCAAAACATTGATTTTCCAGGTTTGTTGATGTTGGTGTTGTTACTATTATGGGTGGATAGACTTTTGAAATTCTTTACTCTGCCATTTTATTTTGTTGTTGTTTTCTTTGTTTGTTTGTTTGTTTGTTTTTTAGAAACAGAATCTCACTTTGTCACCCTCAGTAAAGTGCTGTGGCATCACAGCTCACAGCAACCTCTAGCTCATGGGCTTAGGCGATTCTCTTGTCTCAGCCTCTTCAGTAGATGAGACTACAGGTGCCCACCACAACACCCAGCTATTTTTTTGTTGCAGTTTGGCCAGGGCTGGGTTCAATCCCACTACCCTCAGTATATGGGGCCAGTGCCCTACTCACTGAGCCACAGGCACCAGCCTACTCTGCCATTTTCAATGACATCATTTCTTTGCTGTTTATTTTTAAAGGTAGGAATTCTATATTATATTCAGCAATTTTTTGTTTTGTGGGTTTTCTTTTTTTATTCATGAAGGTATTTGGGCATATATGTAGCCCATAATATTCTGGAATTTCAATTTACCAATCATTTTCAATCCACTCAGTTTGGCATCTATTGCCCTTCTACAATAAATTTACTCTTGTTGAGGTCACAAACAACCTCTCATTTGCCAAGTTTCAGTGACTACTGTCCTATTCTCAACTGCCTAACCTTCTCAACAGTATCTGACAGAGTAAACTATCACCTTGTGAAAACACTAACCTGTCTTGATTTCCATGGTACCACGTTCCCCAGTATTGTCTCACTCCTCTCTTGCCTTTATTTTGTTAGTTCTTTGTCTTAGTCCAATTTTTGTTGTTATGACTAAATAAACCACACTCGTAATTTGTAATGAACAGTGATGTATCTGGTTCACTGTTCTGGAGAATGGGAAGTCCAATAACATGGCAACATCTATTGAGGGCTTTTGCACTGTGTCATCCCCTAACAGAAGGAGGAAGGGAAAGCAAAAGCTGAACTCATTTTTGTAATGACCCACTCTCATGATAACAACCTTAATCCATTTATGAGGGCAGAGCCTTCATGGCTTAATTACCTCTTGAAGGTCTTCCCTCTCTCTTAATACCATCAGAATGGCAATTAAATTTCAGTGTGAGTTTTGGAAGGCACATTAAAACTACATCACTCCCTCAAATAAATCTTCTTTCTCCTAAAAATCCTGACATTTTGGAGATTCTCAGAGTTTGGTCCATGCCTCTCTATTTTTATTTTCTTTTTTACATTCTTCTTTGTGTACTATCAAAGTTATATCCCAAACCAAGACTATTCTCTGAAACAACATAGTCTCATATCCAATTGTCTTCTGGACATCTCTACTTAGTTGTCCCTCTATGGGTAAGAACAGACCGTGAAGACATGATACCCAGCCCATGACCCAGCCTGGGTCTAAGGGCTACCAAACCTGATAACTTGTATTCGGCTTAAGTTGCCTTCTCTTTTGTTCCACTAATGGTCAGAAAATAAAAAGAGAAACTGATGAAATAAGTCCATGTAAATTTCTGCTTAGTTTGAGAAGTTCAAAGCTGGAGTTCATTGAACTTACCATTTTCCTATAAGAAAAATGAACTATGAAGTCTATGATTGTCCGTTTTGTTAATAGGGATGGATGAGTACTGAGCGCATTTGGCAACCAAATGCTCGTTGGTGATCTTCAAGAAGACAGTTTCAGTCATATGATGGTGATAGTGGTCACAGAGGCCATCTTGTGGTAATGAGTATAAACTGCTCCTTTGAGAGGCCTGACTGTGATGAGCAGGGGAGCCTTAAAAGAAGGGTTACCGAGGCCTGGCTAAAGCAAGGCAGCACATGTGCATGAGACACTCAAAAAGGCCAAAGGTTTACATCCAGATAGGAACAAGATTTTTAAATAGATGAGGATGAAATAAAGATTGGAAGGAAAGCAGTGTTGGTCAGAGGTAGAAGGGCCTCGTCCAGCAGCACCTCTGGCTGAGCTGAAGTTACTATCAGTCCTCAGGAAACATGACAACTGGCTACAGAGGCTAAAGCCAAAGTCTAGAAGACTGGCCTGTGGTTGCACACTGATGAAGTTGACAGCATCATTAGGGAAGTAGGGAAGGAAATGCCACCAGAGAGAGAATAGAGAAGTTGAGGGCTATGCCACTTGTGCTGATTTAGGGAGGTTAGGAAGAGAAGAGCAATGTGACAACATGAGCAGAGAGGCATCATGTGGGCATCAGTTAGAATTCTGTGAGTTACAAGTCACAGAAAGCAACTCAAACCAGCTAAGACCAGAAAAGGGAATTTTTTTGAGGTTGACAAAATCCTTCAGGAGCTGCAGAATCAAGAATGACAGCAGCTCTGCAGGGCCTAAAAGCAAGAAGGATACAGATCATCTTCTCGCAGGAAAAGCCTGGGCAGGACACTCTTGTACTGGAGAGCACCATTGTCACAGAAAGACATCAGTCTTGCCACTAGTGCTACGAAGTCAACTCTGTTCATCTCTCAGTAGTGCTAGGGATGAGGGCAGAGGCATGTGATTAGCTAAGCCCCAGTCACATGGCCATATCTGACAGCCTTCTGGAGACAGAGCAGATCCTTTCTTTATGGTTTCCAAAAAGGAAGATGGAAAATTCCTCCCAAACAGCCTAGATGTGGTATAGCCATAGAATAAACTCCATTCCACCGTAACAGCTGAGGTGGAGAGCAGGTAATCTTGAGAGTAGGGGAGACCTGAATGAGTTTGTCACCTTAGAGAAAAGAACCAGTCAGGGAGAGAGAAAAAAAAAGTCAGGGAGGGGTTAATGGAGCAAAAGGTAGGGAACACAGAAGAGCCAGCAGAGGTCACCTGCCCAGGAGGAGGGCCCATCAGAGTCTGCTGGGGAGAGGCAGGGAGGAAGCTGGCTGTGGGGAGAGGTGTGAGCTGAGAGGGAAGACACCAGGGAGATTTCCCTTCTTCCCACCTGTTCTACCACCATCTGTTCTTCCCACAGCAAGCAGGTGTTTTCATGATGGAGAAGGCTTGTTGTTCAATAATATAAAACTGACCAAAAGGGTGATTCACCATTTTCTAAAATCTGATTTTATACCTAGGTTTCAGGGAGGGGAATGATTTCATACCCACTTCTTGCTGGGCCCTGTGGGGTGTGTGTGTGTGGGGGGGTTGCCTTTGAAGCCTGTGCAGCTGATCCTGCAGAAACCCTCCTCCTCCCCCACCCCTACTCCAGGGAAGGGTGACATCTCCTTGGAACCTCAGTGCATCCCATTCCTAGGACTGCTCTTCTACTGAGGTCACCTTGCCCTCTTTCTTCTCAGTCCAGAGTGTCAGTAGTCCCTCCTGCAGCCATGTCCTGAGCTGCCCAGAGGGAGCCCAGCACCCACAAGCGGGGCCTGTGCTACTGGTCAGTTCCACACACACACTACTGGGAGTTTCCTCTTTTGAAAAACCCACAACAAAACTTTGCAATTGAATAAAACCTTTATCTAAAAGCCATTCAGTTCAATAGAGAGCCCAGACAATTGTCCAAGTGGAGCAAAGATTCATAGGTGAGTAGTGTTGATTTGAACCCAACATTTCCAGAGGGGTAAAGTTGAGGTCCCCAAGAACTACAGAAGCCAAGAGCTGTCCCATGCCCCCTTCAAGAAGACTGCAGGAGTGGGTCAGTTGATATGACAGCCGCCAGCTGTTAGCTCTTTCAGGGTGAGCCTCAGCTTCCCAGCCAACTTCACTCCCTTCTTGGGTGTTCCCCAGCCAGTGACTGTGCCAGGCCACCACACACAAGCCTAGCCACCACCATACAAAGTCAGACCCCTCCAATGGGTAATCTGCTCAGAGCTATCAGGTTTTCCAGGCACTGTGACATTTCCCACCCTGCCTGGCTTCCCCCTTTCCTGAATAGGTATTAATCCCTTATAAAGCCCTCATCTCAGCATCTGCCACTGAATTCCAGCTGTGACACCTCATGCATCCAGCAAAAACAGGCATCTCCTGGACTTAGCTGCCACAAAGTTAAAGGTGATATGTGGCAAATGCTACAACAGAAGTTGGAACAAATGATTATAGTTACAGTGCCTGAATCAACTCATTACCCCTAAAGCCACCTCTTCCCCAGATCAAGGTTTCAGACTCTAGAAAACATGCCTAAGTATCAAGGTCACAACCAAGGTTCTTTCCTCTGTGCTCTGGTCTGAACCCTCTTGCTCTGTTCTGGTATGCCTGGGTGTTTTCCAGTGCCTAATTCTGGATTCTGCACCTTTGTCCTTCTGTCCAAGATCCCAAGACACTAAAGACCCCAAAAAAGTAGCGTCCAGGGCTCTAGACCACTTCTGGGGCCCTGAGCCATGAATGCTAGAGTATTCTGTGGACTACAGGGCATGGAAAAAACTGAAATTAAAAGCCAAGCCAAGCATCAAATGGAGACACGAGGCCAAAGGGTAGAGATAGACTTTAGGCCCAGGGCAGCAGGACTGAGGCCAGGGACAGTAGCAGGGGGAGATGTTTACCCTCTGGAGCATAGCACCCTGCAGCAGCCAAGTACCCAGTGGTGAGACAGACCAAAGACATGCTCAGAGTACCAGCAAGACACAAAAGTTCCTCTTTGATGGATCCTACATAGTTTGCAACTTAAAAACCCAGAAAAAAATATTTTAAATCCAAGATAATGTAAGTTTTGTGTATAGTAGTTTATATTAAAAGTATGAGTGAGAGACAGGAGAACCTCATTCTCCTGGCAGCAGGACTTGTAGAAGGTCCCTGTGGCCTTGGGCACAGCTGATGAGAAAGGTGTTAATGGTGTAGAATGCTAATCCTGGGGCACTGAGCAGGGACGTCCCTCTGGAGGAAGAGCTGGAGAGGTTCATTGAAGTCTGACAAGCAAAGAAGGGAAGCCAGAGTGTACATCTTGTGGGAAGGTCAGCTGTAGGAACAAAGAGGACCAACCGTGTAACAGCTCTATGCAGTGGAAGTTCATTTCTGTCTCCCATAACTGTTCAAGATGTGTCCACTGACAAGTGGGGGCTCGGGTCCACACAGTCATTCAGGGACCCAGACTGCAGGGATCTACCATCTTCTACATGGGAATTCCAAGATGGGCCCGTTCCAGTCGACAAAATAAGAAATGAATTTAAAGGAATGTAGTGGGAGGAGTCCTGTGAGCTAGGTAGGCCTAGAAGTGGCCACATCATTTCTGCGCATACGCAATGGCCAGGGTGCAGTCACACCTAACTGCCAAGAGGCTGGAAAGATAGAGAATCTATGTGTTCCCAGCGAGAAGGAGAGGAAAGAATCAGGTGGAGAGCTAGCATTCTTTCCCAGAGCAGGGAGTTTATGATGACTAGGGCACGCAGGGAGTCTATGATAACTAGGGCACGCAGAGGGAACGTGGGGAGGATGGGCCTGAGGCGTGCTGGCAAACACCTAAACAACCAGCTCTCTGGAAGAAAAAACTTTAACCCTAATTTGTAGAATTTGCAAGGTTTCCTTGGTGTAAATACTGACCAGCATGCTGTCTCTGAACACAGAATTGAGGAGAGAGCACAGTAGCAACCCATTGCCATACAGATGTGGAAATGTAAACAACCTCAAGAATGATAAAATATAGTACAATGATTAAGAGTTAATAAGTTTTGAGTATTTGTTACTTTTATTTTAAATATTGATTTAATTATAATTTAATTTCTAATGATGTCCTTGTTTAAAAAAAAATAACTGGCTTACAAAATACCTGAAAATTTAACAATCATCTCCTTGCCAATTGGTATTGCCTGGGTTGGCCCAGAGTACCACTAGGACAGAGGGAAGGAGAAATTGGAGCTTGAGGGTGGGAGTTGCCCATGAAGACCTTGAGTGACATGCTTGGGAGCTGGAGCATCAGCCTCTAGGCAGCAGAGACAGAGAGCACCCCAAGCAGGCAGGCAGGGGACACTGCTGCTGGTAACCAATGGGTGGGCATCAGAGGACCAGAATGGCAGTGATTCCCCCTCTGCCTGCACAGCAGTTTACTTCAGCCCTCCCAAAAGCTTCTGGAACATCGATTCAGCCCTCCAAGCAGGGCTCTCAATCTATATGGAACCTTTGTGCAAGGAAGAGAAAAGCCCCCAACCTAGCTGCATGACTCCCATGCTAGAGCCAGTAGAGCTCAACCCCAGCCCTCCACCTCTCTCTACCAGACACCTTGGTGCAGTGCACAGACTATGCAACAGCACAAGTTTCTCCAGTTGGGTTTGGGTGAGAGGACCCTTTCCACTTTCTGACTGGGAAATTGATTGGTAGATGTGCCTGTCCCTGAGGCAGGCAGAGGGGGAATCACTGCTACTCTGATCCCACTCTGGGTGGCAGCAGAAAAAGACCACGACTGGTGTCCCACCCCCAAAGATGCGTATCTGTCTTCTAAAGCCATGGCTCTCAACCCCAGCTGCATGCAATTCCTGATGACCACACCAGACTAGTTAAACCAGAGCCCTTGGGTGTGGGCACAGGCCTTGGCCATCAAAGCTCCCCAGAGTGGAGCTAAGGATGAGAACCACTGTTCCGAAAGCATTCTGGCTCCAGGAAAGTCGATACTGGTGGGTGACCATCCCACCGACAAGTGTGCGTTCCAACAGATATCCTGTCCACACACCCTACAGCTCTTGCCCTAGAGCAGCCCTCAACATGCTGAGTGATTTGAGGCAGGAAACCAGTGAAGGTAGACTCAGGACCACTGGGGCAGAGGGGCTGGTTGTGTGGGCAGGTACGGGACAGTGGGGAAAAGGGGCCATTTTTCTGTCTCTACTCCTGATCTACACCTGTATTTCCCCTCCTTGGTCTGAGTGTCATGCCTTTAAGTGAAAAGAGTGGTGCTGTTTCTTCGAATAAAGTTTATGCAGGAAGTCAGCATTTTCTTTTTTTTTTTTTTTTTCCAAATTGTAACTTTATTTTTTTTTTTTATTTTAAATTATTTTTTATTGAGTCATAACTGTGTACAATGATTCAAGCTTGGAGTACAGTGTGCGGGCTTCCCATACAATCGGAGATATTTTTATCCACCTGATTAATAAAAATTGTTTTCACATAGTAAATGAGAAAATATCATGAAGTCAGCATTTTCAACAGATCCCCTTTTCCTGCTCTTGTCCCCATTGCCACCTACAACCCAGCGGGATTGGGAAGCTCCCAGGGCCCTTGAGCAGGGTAAATGGAGGGGGTGGCTGTGCTTTCCCTTCCAGCTCAACCCTGTGGGTCCTTCATCCAGGCAAGTACTAGGAGTGTGGCCTGAGGGCCGACAGGAAAGAGGACTGTTTTTTTCCACTCACTCCAGCTCCCCCAGCCTTCTGCTATGGACAATCTGGATTAGCTCCTGTCCTGTCACCAGCCTGACTTCTGGGTTTGAGCCCAAAGCCTGTGGGTTCATCCATTTCTAGCTCTGATCCCCAGAAAAGCAGTCAAATGAACACAGTGACTTAATATCATTGGGGGAAACAGCTGCAACGGAAACGCACTTGGAGGTAGTTTTTTAACCAAAACAAGCGTGAGTGGACCCAGACTAAGTCTCGGGGCATTTTTTGCCTCTGACTTAGAGAAACTGGTCCAGGCTATATTACTCACAGATGGCTTCTTGATTGCTCAAGATATTGTCACAGGCTACAGGACTCACCCTGTGACCTTGGTGTCAACATGAGATTTTCCAGCTTGATAGCCTCCCCACTCCTTGTGGGTGGCCTCTGTCCCAGCTAGACCAGGCTCATACCTGGCCTTAAAGGAAAAGGAAATCAGCATTGTCACTCAGTGGTGTTTTTTGGATCTGCCCATCAAGCCAGTATTTCATATGGATCTCCTAAACTGACTCCAGCCAGAGGTCAGGGAAGAAGTGCAGGAGGGGACATTCCCAGGGGCCAGATAAGGAAGGATTTTATGAGTTTCACATGCTCAAAGCATGACAAGGCCTGTACAGCTGAATCAATGTGGGGAAGGAGAGAGAGCTGCACGTGGGAAGCAGGGAGCACACGGAAAGACACCGGAGCAGGGGGCTGTATGTGCAAAGGCACAGGGGACATGGGAGCAGGGGCTGCACGTGCCGATGGCTGTGTGGAACATCAGAAGAGATGAGTCAGCTAGGCACTTAGGCTCACCCCTGTAATCCTTGCACTTTGAGAGGTCAAGGTAAGTGGATTGCTTGAACTCAGGAGTTCGAAACTGAACAAGAGCGAGACTCCGTTTCTACTAACAACAGAAAAACTAGCCAGGCATGATGGCAGACACTGATAGTCCCAACTACTTGGGAGGCTGAGGCAAAAGGATCGCTTGAGCCCAAGAGTTCAAGGTTGCTGTGAGCTACAGTGACACGATGGTACCCTACCCAGGGCGGCAAAAGTGAGACTCGGTCTCAAGAAAAAAAAAAGATGAGTCAAAAAAGAAACTATCAAAGGCCTTGAACATCATGTAAAGGTGTCTATCCATCCTCCTGAGGAGTCTGGCAGTCAGAACAAGTGACTTGATGGTGAGTAAGACAGCTCTGTCCCTATGGACTCTGCTTCCTCCCACCCACTTGGCCATGAGGCTCGCCACATCCTGCTGATTCTCAGTCCTTACTCTCCAGTCTTCCCTCCTCTCCACAATCCAGACTTTCCCATCCCTAATGTGGACTGCTGCAGTGATCTTCTAGTGGGTCTCTCTTCCCCTCCAGTTGCTGGGTTGGTTATGCATCAATAGGACATTCTGGGGTGCTTGTGGAGGGCCAGAGGGAGAGCATGGCCATGCAAAGGGGGGGGCATTGTTTGAATCCTTTCCCCCCAGCTATTAAGAGGATCACACACAGTACTCAAGTCCAAATAACTGAGCCCCAGGCTCAGATGCCTAAGATAACACACAGGGTGATTATCAGGTGCAAATACACAGGTCACTATCCAGCAAGTTCTTTGAAGGCTTCCAAGCCAGGAGCTACATGTTAACATGAAATTGGGGTAGACAGACTGATGGTGTTGAAAAGCGAGAGCTGTAGAACACAGTCCTGGTTCAGATGCCCACCCCACCACTCAGTAATGTGACATTGGGCAACTTATTTAACATTGCTGTGGCCTCATTTTCCTTGTTTGAAAAGCCATGATTAAAACACCTGCCTCTGGAGTTTGAGAATTAAATGAGATACTGAAAATTGGTGCCTAATAAGTGATAGCTAGTATGACACCACATAATAGGTACGTAATAAATGACATCCATTATTGTGATTGCATTTCTTGGACAAATTTTAGGATTTTGAAACTGGACCTCCCCCAAAGCCCCAATATACACCCTTTAGAATTATGCTAGGATTAAACGGAAACTTGGCAATTAGCAAAGATTCACACTTCAGGTTAAGGAGATTTTTGAGTTCCTACTATGTGCAAAGCCTTAAACTAAAAGCTCTTGGATATCCTTATTCCTATTACCTTACTGAAGAGGCATAAATAGTTAACATCCCTAACAGGTATCTTCCGGCTGGTTGAGTCCCCTAAGGATCTGACCATGTCAGGCTGTTAGCTCCAAGAAACAGATGTATTTAAACACTTCAAAACCGAAGAACCGCGACCTCAAAAGCGTCCCAAATGGGTTGGGTGGGCACTGGGGGGGAGGTCGTTAGCCTAGAGCGTTTCTGGCCTTCAGGGGCGTCATCCTCTCTCGCCAATTGCACTCTCCCACCCTGGCCTTGGCGGGGCGCTGACCGAAGTCCCCACATTGCCTCCAGCCTCTTGGCGACCTCAGGCTCCCTCACGCACACCCTGACAAACCCTTCCCGCGCAGAGGATGGCGCGGCCCAGCCCAGGAACCCGCCCGCTGGCCGGAGCGCTGCGCCCAGCTCCACTCGCCCCGCCCCTCAGGCCCCGCCCCGCTCCTCCGCTCCGGATCGGCCCAATGGACACCACGCCTGCGCCCGGGCCTGGCGGGAGTGCCAGGCCGGCCCCGCCCTGGTTCAGTGATTGATCGGCAGTGAATACTGAGCCTTTAGTGGTCCGCTTGCCTGAGAATTTATTCTAGGATGGATAAATAATGCATCCAGGTTTACGCAGTCCAAGGCAAGCCGTCAGTCCGGAGCCAGGAGAGGGAAACGAGGGAGCCTGGCGGGTGAGGCCAGCAGTCACGGGGGCCAAGCCAGCAGGGCATGAGGAAGAGCAAAGGGAAGTGGATGACAGCATGATCGGCCCCGCGGGTCTGGCTGGGCGGCTGCAGGAACATGCTGAGCCCAAAGATCAGGCAGGCCAGGAGGGGTAAGTCCAACTTTAATGGGTTTTCTCTGGGCACAGCGCGCGCCTCCTGGCAAGCTTGCGTGCCGACACTTAGCCAGCTGTCGCGCTGGTGTCAGAGGGGGCAGGCGTCCCGGGACTCTTGTGGCTGAATGGTGAGCACCTTCGTGACTGACGTGCCCTTTCTAGCCAGGCTCCTGGACTGTGTGGGATCAGACCTAAGATTACTAAAGGGTAGTGGCCGTCTTGGTGCCTGCGTGGGTACACAGACTTTACCCAACATTCCGCGTTTGATGGTCTCCCTCTTTTCTCCAGGTGACCAGGGGCAAACTCTGGAGAAACTTTCCTTCTTTAATATAAAGAAACACGCCCCCAAATGGCCAATGCCTGTGGCCAACACAGGAGTGGCCCTTACCAGTAAGGGCAAGCCCTGCCATATAGAGACAGCTGGCTTTAAGCAAGGGTCTTCATTCCCTCTGCTGTGCTGGAGCTGCATGAAGCGATCTTCAGGCAGACCACCCTGCCAGGAGAATCCCCCTGGAAAGCCGCAGGGCCTGGAGCCAGGAGGAGGAAGGGGAGGAGATGCAGAGGCAAGTAGGGAATGAGAGTCGGGAGAGTTCAATCTGGGCTAGCCAGCCTGTGTCCAGCCAAAGTTGTCCCAATAGAGTGGCCTGGAGACTGGCCACTGGATGGAGCTAGGCACAGCATCTCTCTGGACAGCAGCTTCTTGGCAGAGCAAGTATCATTTTAGATGAGAACATCTGTCTTATATGAAAATAGAATGTATCTTTTCAGGTGGCCAGTTATGGGGGTGGGTGCTGAGCCTCCTTTATAAGCAATGAGGATGAGGATGGGTCTTTAGAGGTGGGGGAAGCTTGCCTGGAGAGTTTGTGTATCTCCCCCAGGTGGGTGAAGCTTGCCTGGAGGATGAATGTGTATCTCCCCAGGTGTTGGTGGCAGGGGAGCTCCAGTCTCCTGTAGGCTCACAGGGCACACACCCACCTCGTTCACATAGCCAAACACTTAGGTGACTTTCCTGGATGGGACCAGCCTTCCAACGTGTTTCATAGCCATTGGGACCCTACTCTATGTGGGTTGGGATAGGCTGTAACCTGTGGGCCCCAGTGGGCAAAGGAGGACCTTCAAGGCTCTGCTGAGGTATGGGGTGATGACCCAGGGAGTGGACAGGCCAGATCCCTCGGAGTGAGCTTAGTTCTACCCTCTCACTCCTGTCTTATTGAGCTAGACACTGGCCACAGGTGGCTAAGAAGCATTGGACATAGTGACTAGTCCAAACCGAGAAAGATTCATAACAGATTTTGATGACTTATTACAAAATAAGTAAAATATCTCACTGATAATTATTTTATATTGATGAAATGCTGAAATGACAATATTTTGGACATATTCTGTTAAATAAAATATATAATTAAAATTAATTTCATCTATTATTCCTTTACTTTCTTAAGTGGCTGCTAGAACGTTTATAATTATGTATATGGCTCATATTATATTTTTTATATTTCTGTTGAGCAGTATTACTCTAAGAAGAGACTAGAGCTTCAGCAAAGGGGCTCACAGGCAGCCTGTCTTAGGAATTCCAAACTTGTTATAAACATTTTTTTTAAGTCAGTGGTTCTCAATCAGGAGGACTTTTGCCCCCCTAGGAACATTTGGGAATGTCTGCAGACATTTTTAGTTGCTTCAATTGAGAGGTGCTACCGATGTCTAGTGAGTACAGGCCAGCCACACTACACTGCCCTTTTTCCTAGTCCTCAGAGTTCCATGAGCCTCCTGCCACAGGGCCTTTGAACACCCTGCTTCCCCTTGGAATGTCTCCAACACTCACAGTTATGGGCACACACAAGCTCATACTCCTTACAGCTACTCATGCCCCAGCTCTCAGCTCACATGCTTCCAGCCAGGGACATTTTCCCACATAGCCCTGTCCTAGCTGGGTCCTCTGCTGTATGCACTCCTTTCCTTCCCAGCATGTACCCTGGGCTATAGTTCTACACTTCTGAGTGTGACTATTTGATGAATTTTTGTCACCTACACTGTACTATAGGTGAGGGTAGGGACCATTTCTGGTTTTAAAGATCTTTATTCCCCATATGCCAGGTACCTGGTAGGCACTCAACATATATTTTTTGAATGAATGAATGAGTGACTGAATAGTGGGGACAGCATTACCTGGGAGGATGAAGCAGTGTCTCTACCCTGAGTGGTCCAGGTCCTTAGGAAAGTCAGCCCCCTCCCTTGGTTGATTTGTATGTTGCAAATATTTTCTCAATCTGTAGCTCACCTGTCACTCTTATACTCAAAGGGATTTTCCCCCAGCTTTACATATGTTTTTAAGTATTATGTCATCAATCTATCAATATTTTCTGTTTTGGTATTTCTGCCTTTACTTGGAAAATTCAAAATAAAATTGATATTGCTATTAAGGAAACTTGGCCAGGCATAGTAGCCTATATGCCTGTAATCCCAGCACTTTGGGAGATAAAGGCCAGAGGATTGCTTGAGGCCTGGAGTTTGAAACTAGCCTTGGCAACATAGAGAAACCCTGTCTCTACCAAAAAAAAAAATTTTTTTTTAATTAGCTTAGCCATGGTGGTGCACATTTATGGTCCCAGCTATTTAAGAGGCTGAGGAGGGGGACCACTTGAGCTTAGGAATTCAAGCTACAGTGATCTGTGATTGTGCCACTGCATTCCAGCCTGGACATCAGAGTGAGCCCCTATTTCTTAAAAAAAAAAAAAAAAAAATTAGAGACTTCTTCTTTTAAAGGAAATCATTAGACTGATGAACCAAGTTACAGAAGTTGTAGCTGTCTTCCTTAGCAGGAGTATCAGTGTCTGGGAGCCTTGATGAATATTCAGAGCTTCATCGATACTCTGGGGGGTGGGGTGTGATGAAGTGCTTCTAGTGGCCTTGGTCTTGTGATTTTTCCCACCAGAAAGTAAACCCACATTTATTGTATACCTATGGTACTGGCATTTTTGTTGTACATACCTCATTTAAATGAGGTACACTATGATACTCATGACTACACTATGATATAGTATCATTATTACCATTTGACAGAGGTGGAAGGAGAATTTATATTTATGTTTGTTCAGTGCTAAAACATCTGCCTTGTCCCTAACCCAGCACTATCTAAAGGCTGCTGCAAGTGGCCCCAGATGTCTCCAGGGGAGCAATAGATTTTTTGAATAATAAAATGTAGTAATATTTTTAAGGAGGTGCCCCCATTGCACCTAAACACATGGAGATTAGATTTAGATAACTGATAGAATATTTAAAATTGGATTATTGGCACTGGTAGGAAACTAAGCAAATGAAAAAAGGAAGGCAATCATGAACTCCAGGGAAAGCAAAAGGTGATTCACAAAAGAAAAATTATTATTGTATACAACATAGCTCAAGTGAGAGTAGTACCACACTGATAATGGAATTCTGTTATTTATCTAACCAAAATCATGATGTAATTATTTTGGGAGGATGAGGTAGGTGCTTATATGTAGTGGGGGCTGGGAGTAAAAAAAGCAAAATCCTCATCTCCTGAAGTTGGAAGTCAATAGATAAAAGGGAAAAATCAAGAAGTAGCAGTAAATTAATACTATTAGAAATGGAGAGAGAGGTAAATATCAAAAGAACCAGTTACAAAGGATGAAAGTGGCTGCCTTTGGGGAAAAAGAGGAATGGAAGTAAAAGGACAAGAGACTGCTGAGTTTTACCTCAAGGCTTGTAGGACAACCCGAGAAGTGGTAGGGAGATGATAGCCCAGAGGTCATCTGACCTCACACCAGCTCAGACTGGGGACTTCTTCACAGCCCTGGAGGTTTCTACTCTTAAGGGGCAATCAAGGCATCCCCAGTTCTCCTCTGATTACTTAGCTCTGAATGGTATGGCTTACTGAGATATAGCCATGGTGACCCTATGCTGCCCCTGCCCAGGCTCGTCAGGTTGCTGAAGGTTCCCTAAGAGAGACCACCTTAATGCATTGAGAGTGGGGCAGCTACGGGACTGTAACCTGGTTAGGTGATACAGTATCTGCCTTTGCCTGATTGAGTGAGGACCACAGCTAGCAGAGCAGTCAGTTAGGCTTGTCAAGGAGGAGGGCATGAGAACTGTTCTGGAGGCTGCTGGTGGGGTCTGGGCTAGAGCTGGCTTGGGACTGGAGGCCTCATACACAGAAACTTGGCTGGAGAATAAGGCCTGAAAGAGACTCGCCCAGTGTTCTCCCTGCTTCCAGTTCAGGTTTTGACATCACTGCTTGTAGCTGATATTTTCCCTGACAGCAGAGGTGCCCAACCCTGACACCCTCCCCATTAGCTGGGCTCTTAAAATGTGAAGAAGACAGAGCCTTCCCAGAACTGAAATGAAATTGCAGAGCATAGCCCCTCAGATTGTCAAAGGGTCCAAGACAAGTCCTGGGGAAACTGATTAGAGGAAATAAAAATTCCCAATTTGGGGATCTTTGAACAACAATGGCCTCAAATCGTATTGCATTCAGACTCTTTGGAATACTGTTTATTCTAGGATTTCCACTGTTTACTTCCAAAATATTTTATTTTTTATTCAGGCATAATTTATATACAATAGAATACACGAATCTTAAATGTCCACTCAATGACCACCACCCAGAGGAAGACAGAGAGAGTTTCCCTTAAGCCCAGATGTTTTCTCCTGTGCCTTCTGTCACTCCTAGCTAGAGTGACACTTTTCCAATTTCTATCACTACAGAGTGGTCTTGCGTATTCTTAAAGTTCATATAAATAGAATCAAGGGTCTGAATCTCTACTATTAATACATTAAAGGCCAAGTATAGTTATTGTATTTTCCTCTTTAAGAAAGGAAGAAAAGTGAGAAAATTCCTATTGCGTGTTTAGAATGTGCCTGACGTGTGCTGGGCCTTCCATTTACATGCAAGGATCCCATTTTAATCTTTACACCAACTTTGTGGGACAGGGGAGAGAATAGATGTAGAATAATTTAAGTAAAATGCTCAAAATTGCACCACTAATAAGATCAGAGACAGCTTGAATAAGGACTCTGAGGTCTGAGAAGCCTGCCTCCCAAAAACATCCCTGCCCTGAGGCCAGCGCTGGCCAAGTTGTCTCTAAGTGGCTTACACCCCAGAGATGCCAAGCTGTCTGATCCTGGCTAACCCCCATGTGCACCTGCCTTCACAGACAGGTATGCACAAAGCTATGGCCAGGCACAGGGGCCAAAACGAAAGGTGGGGTCATAGCACCCTCTGTGTCCTGGCCCATCTCAGATTTATTCAGCTAAAAGGCAGCCTGGCCTAGCAGCAGGAGAAGAGACCCAAATTAGATGGGACAAGTAGGGGTGGGTGTCCTATGCAAATGGTCCTCACTATAGGGTGCCAACATTGTTGGCTGCCATAGGTACAAATGTGAGTGTCAGGATGGTGCAGTCCTGACCCCGTCTGCCTGGTGATATTGAGGAATCTCAGATTTGGCTGCTATTTCACTTCAACTCTCTATATCTCTGGCAGAAAAAAATGTAGCTAATTCAAATGCTGCAGACTTAGCTACCTCCCCCTCCCTGCTTGCATGAGAAGATAGGCACATATTCAATTATTCATACACTTACTAAGTGTTAATAACAGCAGTCACCATTGCTACTATCTCCTGAACTTGTATAACATGCTGTGAGCAAGTCCAACTGGAGAAACTATCCTTGTGCCCTCCACTGTCCCAGCAAGGCCAGGCCTTCTCCTGTCCATGCGTGGAAGGCCCCAGGTCCATTCTAGGCACTCCTGACCGATGAGAAGCTAGAGTCACTTTCGTTTGCAATATACTTATCAGTATTTCCACATCTGCTTTGGAAGCATGATTTTTGGTCTGGCCCTCACTGTAGAAAAATCACATCTAGTGTGTCGTGGTGCTTTGGTGGAACTTCCCTTTTGAAGTCCTGTTTACACACACATAATCTCCTTTCACCTGCAAAAGGCACCTATTGAAAAGAGACCACTGTTGTCTCATTTTTCCAAAGAGGAAACTGAGTCCCAGGGAAGTTAAAGAATTTGCCAGACAGGAAGGAGGAGCGCTGGGATTCAAAACTTGAAGCTTTTGAACACAGCAGCGTATACTTATGCATTGGAACATCAGGCCTGGATCCAGGCAGCAAAAGAGGAGAACTATACCTGGTGGAGAAAGCCTCGTGTCAAAGCCAGGGACATGGACATGGAGTGAGCTGTGAGCCCCTGGGTGGCTGCGTTACAGGAAGGCTGTGGGGGACAAGGTGACACAGCAGGGGAGTGGGCCATCGCACAACCAGCAGGGTTTCAAACAGTGTAGTGACATGGCTGGCTGAGCATTAGGCATTGATGCAGGCTGCAGTGTGGATAGTGGGTCTGCAGGGTGTGGCCCTGAGGGCAGGGAGTGAGGGATGCCAGGTACACACCTACCATCTGCAGGCAGCATGGTGGGGAGCTGTTTTTGGAGCCGATCTGCTGAGAGCACTCGGATGCTGCCAGCTGGGATCCTCTGCCTCTGGACATTCTGCCCACTCCCCCAAGCCCCTGATTATTTATATCGGTGTTTCAAGAACACAGGCTGAGAACAAACACTCCCAGCTGCTGACGCTGCCATCACCCCCAGCGCCCAGACCACCAGTCTGTCTGCTGCTGCCTGAGGGCCTGTGCCAGGAGGTGAAGGGGGCTGTTTGTGTCCAGGAGACGGGCACTGCAAACTCAAGCCTCCTCCCCCCTCCTGCCTCTTTTTCCCAGATATCTTTGACTAGCTGTTGGGAAAACCAAATTCCTCTCCCCAGGGCAGATGCCAGATGTCCATAAGGGCCCCTACCTGGCCAGCGTTCTTAGGCATTCAAGACTCAAGGTGCTGCCAAATGCTGGGCTAGTGCAGCTCCAGCCTGGCCTGGTAGCTCCAGACAACTGAAGAAATTGGCCATGACCTTACTGTTTGACTGGGAATAAATGAGTTATTTGCAAGATGGGCCTGAAGTGAGTTAGGAGGCTGCCTGGAATTTCTCCTCCAAGGCAGCCAGGGCCCCTGCCCTGACTCTGTTATAATCATCAACAGCCCCAGTGATTACTTAAGCAAGGGAGGAGAACGTATTGATCTAAGCTAATGGCTCATAGGCAGGCAGAAAATGAAATTTATAATTGTCATTGAATTTCATCAACTCCACCAATCACAGACTCTTTTTTTTTTTTTTTTTTTTTTTTTTTTTTTTTTTATTAAGAGCAAACAGCTGTAAAGAGTGGGAGTTTGAGTTGAGCGCATTACAACTCCAAAACACCAAAAACATTAAAAAAGTGAATAACACT
>CAUYRH010178655.1:0-19768 GCA_963574655.1 Perodicticus potto
ACCCGGCCTCGGCCCAACTGCAAAAAAAACAGAAAAATAGCTAGGCGTTGTGGCGAGCGCCCGTGGTCCCAGCTACTCGGGAGGCTGAGGCAAGAGAATTGCCTAAGCCCAGGAGTTGGAGGTTGCTGTGAGCTGTGTGACCCCACGGCACTCTACCGAGGGTGATAAAGTGAGACTCTGTCTCTACAAATAAATAAATAAATAAAAATTTATGACTACATGATTAAATCTTTTATAATTTGTGCTGGTTTTGAACATTTTTCTCCCAAGAGATGGATAAATTTAAAGAATTTGTAATTGTTGAAACAGTGTGCTGTTAACCTATAGATATCTGCATGTGCACAAAATTGTGTGTCACTATTTATGATAGACAAGCCCAGAAACAGCCCAGTAGTCTGTCTGAATTTCCTAAATGCATTACAGCACATCTGGGGAGGGGGGCATCCAATGCAGATGTTAAAAAGAGCAACACAGCTTTGTAGATGGTATGATTTCCTAGATGAACATTTAAATGGAAAAAGTAAAATGCCTAGAGAATGTAGAGTTGGTGTCAAAATGGGGGAAAGCCAAGGGCAGTTATTTACTTGTGCACTTTTTCATAAGCATTTTGAAACACGACATAAAGAAGGGTAACCAGTTGCCTATAGAGAGGGGATTTTTTTCCCATTCTGAAGTTAAGGAGAACATTTATTTGTCTAGAGAACATTCTTAGTTGTTTGGAATGTCCTTATGCTGTTCCCTTCTGCTTATCCCTGAACATGTGTTCTGGCTTCACCTAGTTTTTCTAAATTGTTTATTGCGTGGGCAGCCTTGTGTCAGTAAAACAGAGAACAGCCTGGTTGGAAATGGGCAGACGTGACAGTGTATCTGGGGGGCCTGGCCTGGCCTTGCCGTACTCACTCCCCAAATCTGTCTTCCCAGCAGCTGTAGCTGCCATGTACTACAGCTACTACATGCTGCCGGACGGCACCTACTGCCTGGCGCCTCCCCCTCCAGGAATCGATGTGGCCACTTACTACAGCACTCTCCCTGCTGGAGTGACTGTGTCCAGTTCCCCCGGGGTGACAACCACTGCCCCCCCACCTCCTGGGACCACACCACCACCCCCACCAACCACAGCCAAAACAAGCAGTGGGGCCACCTCCACGACCACCACCACAAGGTAAGTGCTGCCCCTCTCGCCTGCTGTGAACCACTCAGCATAGCAGTCCCTGCAGATGTCTGCATGTCAGACATGGGGGAAGTTGTAATCTGGGTGACAAACAAGGTCTTCATTACCTCAGTAGTTATTATCAAAATCCCTAGTTATACCAGATGCAGTGGCTCACACCTGCAATCCTAGCACTTACCTGAGGAGGGTGGATTGCTTGAGCTTAGGAGCTAGAATAAAAATAGAAAAACTAGCCGGGTGCCTGTAGTCCTAGTTACTTGGGAGGCTGAACCAAAGGGATCACTTGAGCTCAAGAGTTTGAGTTTACTGTGAGCTATGACGCCATGGCACTCAGGGTGACAGAGTAAGACCGTCTCAAAACAACAACAACAACAACAAAACCCCAAGTTACAAAGTCGATAGGGAAACAGAAATTGTCATAACATAAAAATTCTTAGCAAGGAAGTCCAGCCACTTACATACTTTAATTCTCATCTAGCATACAGCCCTGCCCTTACCTCCAACATTTTGTGTGTTCTGTTGGTGTCTTACTGGACAGTAACAGGCAATTCAGTGTGAGGTATACTGCAGTTGTTTGCAAAACATGCAGGTTGCCAGAGTTGCTGACAAAGCCATTGGGGCACTTCTTGAGTCTTGCACAAGCTATTGGCAGGTGAGGATCTGGTGGTTAGACCAGATAACCTGCACAGACAACAGAGGAGTGCCCAGCCCTCCCAATCAGTGCTGTGCAATGCATACAGGGCAGGTGTCTTATTAGAGGGACTGGAATGTCCCATGTTTACAGAAGACTCTTAGGAAACTTAAAGTGTTCTTAATGAACACTTAAATGTTTCAGCAAAAATACATGACCCTCTTTCATGGCTCAACGCCTGTAGCCCAGCAGCTAGGGCGCCAGCCACATACACCGGGGCTGGCGGGTTTGAACCCATTCTGGGCCTGCCAAACGATGACAACTTCAACGAAAAAATAGGGAGGCTCTGCAGCGGGTGCCTATAGTCCCAGCCCTCCTTGGGAGGTTGAGGCAAGAGAATCGCTTAAGCCCAAGACTTTGAGGTTGCCGTGAGCTGTGACGCTACGGCACTCTACCAAGGGCGACATAGTGAGACTGTCTCAAAAAAAAAAAAAAAAATATATATATATATATATGTAAAACCCTCTTTCAGATCATGCTGAAAAACTCAAACAATAAAATGAAGAATTTTGAGTCATGCTTGCTGACCTTTTCAATATAACAAAAACTAGCACTTGACGACTTATTTCTTGTTGTTTCTAAGAATTAGCTCATAACTGGGGAGATGTTAACTAGCAGGGAAAAAATGAACCTGTTTTTATCACTTTTAAGTCTCCTTTTTCAATAAAACTCCCATTTTCACTATCTGGTTTTAATCAGCTTCACCTTCCATAAAGAGCCTTCCCCATGTATTTGTGACCCACGTACCTGTGTGTCTGAGGCAGGAAAGACCCCAACAGCAGCCAGGGCACCAGGTCACTCAGTTACTGGGCTCTTCTCCACAGTGCACTTGCTCCCGTGGCCGCCATCATTCCCCCGCCCCCTGACATCCAGCCTGTGATTGACAAGTTGGCAGAATATGTTGCCAGGAATGGCCTGAAATTTGAGACCAGCGTTCGTGCCAAGAATGATCAAAGGTCAGATGAAGAATTTTATGTATATTATATATATAGTATCTGAGGTTTTAGTTTTAGTTTAACTTTTTAAAAATCTAGTTACATAAATCCTTTCTGGTTTTAATCCTTTTTCTTTGCAAAGATGTCTTTAGCTAGATTTATCCTGTTAAATTGTTTAGCGTTTGGTTGGTGTTTTTGATTATTAATTGTTTTGTTTTAGTTTTGGGGTTTTTTGTTTGTTTTAGTTTTTGTTTTGTTTTTTCAGTAAGAATGTTGAAGCTCTCTAAAATAAAAGGCTGGAATTCATGCTTTCCAAGAATCAGCTTTGGAGACTTAGATACAAACCTTCCTTTTTTCAAATCAAATACTATTCTATGCCTCGGGTAGTAAAACATAAAGCACAAGGTTGCATTTACAGCATGATCTGTGTGGCCTGGGCAAATGATTTCACTGCTTTCTGCCTCAATCTCCCTTCACAAAGTTGTTAACATGAAAGCTGTTGTGGAATGTCCAGAATAGTGCCTGTCTTATTAAATGACTTTGTCCTCTTCTCTGTGCAGATTTGAGTTCCTACAGCCATGGCATCAGTACAATGCATATTACGAGTTTAAGAAGCAATTCTTCCTCCAGAAGGAAGGAGGCGAGAGCACACAGGTGCGTACCTGTAGGTGGCGAGGGGTGAAGCTCTATTGCAGGTGCCTCAGATGCACAGGTGCAGAAATAACTTTCTGTTTATCCTGTTTATCTCAGTATATGTAAGAGGACCTGTTGGTTCTAGATTTATTTTTGGTGTATATCTGGCATGTACAATCTTTAACTTTGCTCTCCTCTGTTGATAACGTTCACTTATGTTCTTGGTGTATTGATATAGTTTGTCTTGCATGTTCCAAAGGAAAAAAATGTCCTTTTTTTTTTACACATTCAGTATTTTGGCTTCTGCTGTTTTTAGCTACTCTTTTGTTGTATTAACATGCTTCTGAATGTATATAATGTAAGCATGGGCTTTGCTGCTGGCAAGTGGGTGCTGTCCAGAGTGGAGGACTGTGTCCTGCAGCTTGGCCACCTGCTCCTCACACCCTCCCTCCTCACCAGGCCCTGCCATGCTGTCTGTGCAATTTGGAGCATTCTTGTCCTGCAATCCTTTCTGCCTTGGCCCTCTCTTCTCAGTCATAGGTACAACCTGACATTTTTGTTGGAGCCTGTTTTGGTAGAGGTGGCAGACACCTTCTTATCTGTTGGTCTCTCAGACCTTCTTTCTGATTACTCACACTGCAGGAAATTGACTTTCCTGTAGGCAGTGGGGGTAATTTGGAATTCTAAAGTATTCTCAGTAATCAGTATCCAAAGAAAAGATATTAACGATTGGTTCACAGTGGAGTATCAGAGCTTCAAGAAGTATAATGTTTTTCCAGAAGAAGGAACATCTCCTTTCACTTCTCTTTTCACTCTGTTGTATCAGAAAATAGCAAATCTAGGCTGGGCACAGTGGCTCATGCCTGTAATCCTAGCACTCTGCGAGGCCAAGGCAGGTGGATTGCTTGATCTCAAGAGTTCAAGACCAGCCTGAGCATGACTGAGACCCCTGTCTCTAAAAAATAGCTGGGCGTTGTTTTTTTTGTTTTTGTAGAGACAGAGTCTCACTTTATTGCCCTCAGTAGAGTGCCGTGGCATCACACAGCTCACAGCAACCTCCAACTCCTGGGCTTAGGCGATTTTCTTGCCTCAGCCTCCTGAGTAGCTGGGACTATAGGCGCCCACCACAACGCCCAGCTATTTTTCTGTTTTGCAGTTCGGCCGAGGCCGGGTTTGAACCCGCCATCTTCTGTATATGAGGCCAGTGCCCTACTCTATGATCCACAGGTGCCGCCCTAGCTGAGCATTTTGGCAGGTGACTCTATTCCCAGCTTCTTAGGAGGCTGAGGCAAGAGGATTTCTTGAGCCCAAGAGTTTGAAGTTGCTGTGAGATAGAACACCATGGCACTCTACCGAGCAACAAAGTGAGACTCTTGTCTCAAAAAGAAAATAACAAATCTAAATCTGGAAGTAAATCCGTTAGTGCAGTGGTTCTCAACTTATGGGTCACAACCCCTTTGGGGGTCGAACAACCCTTTCAGAGGGGTCGCCTAAGACCATCCTGCATATCGGATATTTATATAACGATTCATAACAGTAGCAAAATTGGCTCGGCGCCTGTGGCTCAACAGGCTAAGGCGCCAGCCACATACACCTGAGCTGGTAGGTTCGAATCCAGCCCGGGCCCGCCAAACAACAATGACGGCTGCAACCAAAAAAATGGCCGGGCGTTGTGGCGGGCGCCTGTAGTCCCAGCTGCTTGGGAGGCGGAGGCAAGAAACTTGCTTGAGCCCAGGAATTGGAGGTTACTGTGAGCTGTGATGCCATGGCACTCTATCCAGGGTGACAGCTTGAGGCTCTGTCTCAAAAAAAAAAAAAAACAGCAAAATTACAGTTATGAAGTAGCAACGAAAATAATTTTATGGTTGGGGGTCACCAGAACATGAGGAACTGTATTAAAGGGTTGCAGCATTAGGAGGGTTGAGAACCACTGCCTTAGTGCCTTTTAGGCAATAATGTAGAAATGCTGTTATCCAATGGAATATGTATATTTTTTATCTGTCTGTTTTGACACCTTTTATATAGTTTCTTATGTAACAGTTTGTAGTAACATTTGATCTCTCAGACTGTTTCAGCACCAGAAGAGGCTACTGCAGACTCTGCCCCTGAGAAGTCGAATGACGCTGGGGAGGACTGCGTTTCTGAAGACATGGCGGAGGCGGGAGGGCGAGCAGGTGCAGGCGGGAAAAAGGAGGCAACATCCAGTAAAACCGTCCCGGATGGGAAACTGGTAAAAGGTATGCTGCTGCCCAGGTTATGTGTTGGTCTTGTAGATTTCATCTTAAATGAGCAAGAAAATTCTTGATTGCTTAAGACAAGATACATCTAACTGTCAGCCAAGGTAGATTTGGCAGCTCCTCTGAAGTGGCTGCAGTAACCTTCCTTGCATCATCATGCTTTCCTGACACGGCATTTGGAGTCACGCAGATATGACCTGGGTTTAGGAACATGTCTGACAACCTGTGTGGCACAAGTTAACAGACCTGTTCAGGGAATTCCAAAAAATGTCTTATACCCCATTAGACTTCTGAGATGTTATTTGTGTACAACGTTATTTGTGCTAGTGAAATTTATTTTCTTTATTTATCAAAGCAGATCCTTTGAGAATATCTACCAGACAATACTCTGCTCACTGAATTTTAGTTCCATGTTGTATTTTTTTTTTTATTTTTGTAGAGACAGAGTCTCACTTTTATCGCCCTCAGTAGAGTGCCGTGGCATCACACAACTCACATCAACCTCCAACTCCTGGACTTAAGGCGATTTTCTTGTCTCAGCCTCCCAAGTAGCTGGGACTATGGTGCCCACCACAACACCTGGCTATTTTTCTGTTTTTCGCAGTTTGGCCGAAGCCAGGTTTGAACCCACCACCTTCGTTACATGGGGCTGGCGCCCTACTTGATGAGCCACAGGCACTGCCCCCATGTTGTATTCTTAAAAGGAGATTTTCATCCAGAGAACAGACATGGATGAAATAGTCTATATAATAAAAAGCATAAAGAAAAGCCTAGAAGGAAAAGAAAAAAAAAGCCTAGAGCAGGCATGTTACCATAGGTGTCTGTGACAGCATTTGTGAAGCAGCAGGTGATCCCACCTGGTGGGGATAAGAAGGTGCTCACCTGCTATTCAGGGAGAAGCAGAGGCTTGAAGACATGGCCCTGGGCCTAGACCCTGTGGTGTCAGCTGCATTGTTTAAGTAGTGATGTGGGAGAAGCCTGGAGCAGCAGGCATGGATGGCTCATGGGAGGGAATTGGGTGGGATTTGTACCCCTCACAGGTTTAAGGTGAGAGGAATGACCTTTCCTGGTCTGGTGACTCTGCAAAGAGGTTTTTGATTGGTTGGTGGCTTGGAATGGATTGGAGCAGAGGTGGCAATGGGGCCATCTCATGGCTCTTGCGTCAAAAGGAAAGGCAGAAAGAGGTTTGAGAGAGGGTCTGGGCTACAGTGGCCCTTACACCTTCCTCTCCCTAGAAATGTCTTGTTTTGTAAGAGTGGTGACCCTCCAAGTAACCAAACTGATGGGGATAAACAACTAACTAGGAAAAAGAAGTGTGTTTAGACAGGAGGAAATGCATTTTCAACTTATGATGAGAACGTTAGCCTCGCCTTAAGTCAGGAGGCATCTGTATTCTGAATTCTGAAACAGAAAGACTAATAGGCATGTCAACACTTTGAAACATGAGTCAGCTCTAGTAAGGAAGGACAGTGAGACTCCAACTTTAAAAAGTTGACCCAATACAGTGAAACTTTGTGCAGAGAAAAATGTATAGCCTTTTACATTTATTTCGGTAAAGACAAAATAAAAATGGGCTGGGCACAGTGTCTCATGCCGATAATTCTAGCACTGTGGGAGGCCAAAATATGAGGATTGCTTGAAGTCAGGAGTTAAGCAACATAGCAAGACCCCATCTCTACAACAAATAATAAATTAGTCAGGTATGGTAGTGCATACCTACAGTCTCAGTTGCTCAGAGCTTATCAGAAGGCTGAGGCAAAAGGATCACATGCACCCACAAGTTTGAGGATACTGTAAGCTAGGCTGACACCACAGGCAATAGAGCAAGACTTTGTCTCAAAAATAAATAAATAAATAAATAAATAAAGCTTTGAACTCAAGAACCTTGGAAGAAACTAAAATGCCCCTAAAGAAAACAGGAAAAGGGCGGCACCTGTGGCTCAGTGAGTAGGGCCCCGGCCCCATATGCCAAAGGTGGTGGGTTCAAACCCAGCCTCAGCCGAACTGCAAAACAGAAAAATAGCCAGGCATTGTGGCGGGCGCATGTAGTCCCAGCTACTTGGGAGGCTAAGGCAAGAGAATCGCCTAAGCCCAGGAGTTGGAGGTTGCTGTGAGCAGTGTGACGCCACAGCACTCTTAGCGAGGGCGATAAAGTGAGACTCTGTCTGTACAAAAAAAAAGAAAGAAAGAAAGAAAACAAGAAAAGGAGAATCAATAAAAATCAAGGCAGAAATTAGTGAGAAAACAATTTTAAAAAGACAAGAAAACACAACAGTCATTGTACATGTTTAATGTAGAAAAAAGCAAATGCAAATATATGACACGGGTGAGGAAAAAATCAGATATTTTTTATATCTTTTTTTTTTTTTTTTTTTTTTTTTAGGCAGAGCCTCAAGCTGTCACCCTAGATACAGTGCCGTGGCATCACAGCTCACAGCAACCTCCAATTCCTGGGCTCGAGCGAGTCTCTTGCCTCCGCCTCCCAAGTAGCTAGGACTACAGGCGCCCGCCACAACACCCGGCCACTTTTTGGTTGCAGCCGTCATTGTTGTTTGGCGGGCCCGGGCTGGATTCGAACCCTCCAGCTGAGGTGTATGTGGCTGGCGCCTTAGCCTGTTGAGCCACAGGCGCTGAGCCAAATCAGATATTTCTTAAAGTGCTCAAGAAAAATATATTTTTTAAGTTTGAATGAATATGAAAATCACTGAAAAATATTATTCTCAGAGAAAATGTAAATTGCTGAAATAGTTTTCCAGAAGAGATAGGAAACTAACATAGATTTATGGCCTGAAGGAACTTTAAGATGTTGGTCAGTGAATACCTCTGAATCCAGGCAGTGTGCCAAGAGAAAGGTCAGCTTAATTCACCCTCACAAAGTAGAACGCCCATGTCATTAAAGCCACTCCAGAACATTAAAAAAGATGGGAAATTATGACGCTTTCAAAGCTTAGCAAGCTGTAGACCACAAGCACTTACAAGTGTAGGTGTGAACATACTAAATTGAATCCAGCTATATATTAAAATAGTACTAGTTTATGAGCAGTGAGATCTGTTCCAGAGTCACAGTGTGTACCATCAGGAAGTCTTCCATACAGTATACAGTATTAACACTGAGATAAAAATATGAAGACTAAGAAAGCATCATTTTTTTTTAAATTTTGATGATAAAACTTCTTTAATAATAGGACGGTGCCTGTGGCTCAAAGGAGTAGGGCGCCAACCCCATATGCCTGAGGTGGCGGGTTCAAACCCAGCCCCGGCCAAAATCTGCCAAAAAAAAAAAAAAAAAAATTCTGATTGTATATGAAGCACATTCTGCCCTATGATTGCACCAATGTACACAATTATGATTTAATAAAATTATTAAAAAAAAACACTTCTTTAATAATAACTGATGTTGGAAAAACAGGCTTTTTGTTTTTGGAAAAAAAAATTAAGACATATCACATCTGACAAGAGTAATTTCAGATAAATTCACTGTTTTGTTGTAAAAAAAAAAAAATAAGACCATAATAGTAGAAGGAAATAAAGATAATTTTTTTTATAATCTTGGCGTTGGAAAGGACTTTCTAAGAATTGGAGCTATAATTAATAGGTCTGATGGGAGGATGGACTGAATAAGGTTACAGGACAAAAATGTTGAAAATGGTGGTAACTGCTAACATAATAGGAGATAAAGAGTTATATTCTTACCAGAGAAAGAGTTCTTATAAGTCAATAAGAAAAAATTATCACCATAATAGAAGAATGGACAAAGGACATGAAAAGGTAGTTGTGAAAAGATAGTTACAAAAAAAATAAAATTAGATGGCCAATAATTAATTTTTTTCAGTATATCCTTATTAAAATTAGGGGTTTTATTTTTTTATTTTTTTTGAGACAGAGCCTCAAGCTGTCACCCTGGATAGAGTGCCGTGGCATTACAGCTCACAGCAACCTCCAATTCCTGGGCTCAAACGAGTCTCCTGCCTCCGTCTCCCAAGTAGCTGGGACTACAGGCGCCCGCCACAACGCCCGGCCATTTTTTGGTTGCAGCCGTCATTGTTGTTTGGCGGTCCCGGGCTGTATTCGAACTCGCCAGCTCAGGTGTATGTGGCTGGCGCCTTAGCCCATTGAGCCACAGGCGCCGAGCCAAAATTAGGGGGGTTTAAATTTTAAAGTTTAAAAAAAAAACTCATTGATAGAGGAGCTACGGACACAACAGGGAACATTGTTTTGGGGAGTGTGAATTAATAGAGCGCAGCAATATGGATCCAGTTTTAAATGCAAATACGCTTCTGCCCCTAGAAACATGGTTCACCAGGATGTCTGTATAAGAATGTTCACCAGAGGCCTGTTAGTTTTTACAAATAAAAGAATTAGAAAAAGTTGTGGGCAATGTGAAATAAATTGGCATGTGTATACTAAAAATTATATTGCTGTTTTTAAAAATGGTCTATATTGTCATGGAAACATGTCTGCACTATTTATATGGAAAGATGTTGCTTCTTAATGGAAAGATGTTGCTTCTTAAGTGAAAACAACAGGTTATGAAACTATAGTGTCTGATCCTATTTTTCACATACATATCCACTAATTATGTTCACATTAATTTTTTCATTATCTGAATTGTATTTGATCTTTCATTTTGCTCATTTATGTTTTCAAATTTCCCATAGAGAATGAATATTACTTATAAAGTTAGAAATTAGCACTAAAGGCTTGGCGCCTATAGCTCAAGCGGCTAGGGCGCCAGCCACATACACTGGAGCTGGTGGGTTCGAATCCAGCCCGGTCCCACTAAACAACATTGACAACTACAACTTAAAAATAGCCTGGTGTTGTGGCAGACGCCTGTAGTCCCAGCTACATGGGAAGCTGAGGCAAGAGAATCGCTTTAAGTCTAAGAGTTTGAGGTTGCTTTGAGCTGTGACGCCACGGCACTCTACCCAGGGCAACAGCTTGAGACTCTGTCTCAAAAAAAAAAAGAAAGAAAGAAATTAGTACTGAAAGTTACTACCTTAAGAATGGAAGCAGGTGGCGGAGTTACTCCTGGGTGGTTGCTGCTCTGTGCTCGTGCTTCGCTGCGCCACTGCACATGTCAGCCACACACTGTCCTTCCCTGGTCTTGTCATCTCCCTCCTAGAGGAAAGCAGACAGTGGAAATCATAAGCAGGAAAGAGGTTAGGCAGGGGCTGTCTGATGACAGGAAGTACCAGGTAGGAGAAGAGCAGCCAGTACTCAGCAGGGTGGGCACAGTGAGGTTGGTGTTGCAGAGCACAAAACAGAGGCAGTGGCAGCCTGGGTCACAACAGGGTTTTCGTTTTTAAACCCCTGTATGGACCCACGGGTTTTATCCTTGATTCAGTAGCCATCCATATATGGATGTGCTTTCCATATGTTGCGATGTGATTTGTAAGGAACATTCTAGGCAAAAGCAGTAGTTCCATGATTGAATAATACTACAAAGAGAACTAATTTCCGAATCCCCTGTATTGAGCTGAATTGCCTTGAGAAAGTTGCTTAACCCTGTTAGGATCAATTTCCTCATCTCTGAAAGGGAGAGCCTGACACTCTGCCTCATGGAGTTGTGAAGGTTAATCCAGGGAGCCCTTTGAGTCAGTTCTGTAACTGTGGTTTTGGGCTTTGTACTTGGCATTCATAGATGACTAGATTTTTTTTTAAGAGACAAAACCTTACTTTTTGGCCCAGACTGGATCACAGTGGTGCAATCATAGCTGACTGTTACCTCTGTCAAGCTCAAGCAATCCTCCTGCCTCAGCCTCCAGAGTAGCCAGAACAGGAAGCATGTGTGTGCCACTACACTCAGCAGATTTTTAATTTTTTTTTTTTTTTTTTGAGACAGAGTCTTACTATGTCACCCTGGGTAGAGTGCTGTGGCATCACAACTCACAGCAACCTAAAACTCTTGGGGTTAAGCGATTCTCTTGCCTCAGCTTCCTGAGTAGCTGGGACTACAAGCGCCTGCCACAAAGCCTGGCTATATTTTGGTTACTGTTGTCATTGTTGTTTAGCAGTCCCAGGCTGGGCTCAAACCCTCCCATCAGTGTATGTGGGCAGCACCGTACTCACTGAGCTACGGGCCCCGAGCCTGATTTTTAAATTTTTTTGTAGAAATGGGAGCTCACTGTGTTGCCCAAGCTGGTCTTAAGCAGTCATCCCTCCACAACCTCCTAAAGCCCTGGGATTTGCAGGAATGAGAGGGAGTGCCTGGCAGTAGGCACTAGCTTCAGAATGTCCACTCTATGTTAAATGTTGATAGTACTTCAAAAAGTTTCATTGTAATACATTCTTTGATAGTATCTCTAATTCGAGGAAGAGATCATTTGTAAAGAATTATTTTAAAATTATTTTCTAATGTATTTTAGTCTTATCTTCCTGAACTATTTTGATTACATAACTTTTTTTTTTTTTTCTTGAGAGACAGAGTCTCACTTTATTGCCCTCGGTAGAGTGCCATGGCGTCACAGCTCACAGTAACTTCCAGCTCTTGAGCTTAGCTGATTCTCTTGCCTCAGCCTTCCGAGTAGCTCGGACAACAAGGGCCCGCCACAACACTTGGCTATTTTTGTTGTTGTTGTTGTTGTTGCAGTTGTTGCAGTTTGTCCAGAGCCAGATTTAAACCTGCCACCATGGTATATAGGACCGGCGCCCTACTCACTGAGCCACAGGCACCGCCCAACATTGTTTTTTTTTGAGACAGAGTCACACTATGTCACCCTGGGTAAAGTGCCATGGCCTCACAGCTCACAGCAACCTCCAACTCTTGGGCTTAGGCAGTTCTCTTGCCTCAGCCTCCCAAGTAGCTGGGACTATAGGCACCCACCACAACTCCCAGCTATTTTTTTGGTTGTAGTTGTCATTGTTGTTTGGTGGGCCTGGGCTGGATTCGAACCCGCCAGCTCCAGTGTATGTATGTGGCTGGCACCCTAGCCATTGATCTATGAGCGCCAAACCTTGTTTACTTAACATTTTAGATGAAGTTTTCTCTTTCAAAATTTTCTTTGACCTTATGTTTATTGAGGGGATCATATTATTGTAAGCAGTAAACTTTATTTTGTTAATGTTTTATGGAAAATTTTGAACTCATACAAAAATAAAAAGTGGAATAATGACCCCAACTCAGCCCACACACAGCAGATGCTCAGCAGGTGACCCTGCACTGGCCTACCCTTAAGTATTAACTTCCACCCCAAGAATATTTTGAAGTGTATCTTTATCATCATACCATTTTTCCATAAATATTTTAGATATAGGCCTATGGCTCAGTGAGTAGGGCACTGGCCCCATATACCGAGGGTGGCAGGTTCAAACCTGTCCTGGCCAAACTGCAATAAAAAAATAGCTGGACATTGTGATGGGTGCCTGTAGTCCTAGTATTCGGGAGGCTGAGGCAAGAGAATCACCTAAGCCCAGGAGTTGGAGGTTGCTGTGAGCTATGACTCTATGGCACTCTACAAAGGATGACAAAGTGAGACTCTGTCTCTAAAAATAACAATAATATTTTAAGTATATATCTCTAAAATATAAGGACATTTTTCTTTTTTTTTTTTTTTTTTTTTTTGAGATAGAGTCACAATGCCCTGCTATTTTTTTGTTGTAGTTGTCATTGTTTAGCTGGCCCGGTCCAGGTTCGAACCTGCCAGCCTTGGTGTATGTGGCTGGTGCCATAATCACCAAGCCACAGGCATCGCCTTAAAATATAAGGACTTTTAAAAAACATAACCACAGGCTTAGCACTTTAAGCTGGTGGGTTCAAATCCAGCACAGGCCACCAAACAACGACAGCTGCAACCAAAAAGTAGCCGGGCGTTGTGGCGGGCACCTTTAGTCCCAGCTACTTGGGAGGTGGAGGCAGGGGAATCACTTGAGCCCAGGAATTAGAGGTTGCTGTGAGCTGTGATGCCACGGCACTCTACCCAGGGTAACAGCTTGAGGCTCTGTCTCAAAAAAAAAAAAAAACATAACCACAGTAAAATGGTTACTGTTGACTCTCCTTATACAACATGTTTTTAATCTCTTGTGTCACATCTTTGCCCTGGGGGTTGCTGTGAACATAATAACATGCTGTCCCTGCACAGCATACAGTCGCACTGTTGTTAAATTATGAAATGCTGCTCTTCCCTGATCTATGGTGTCTGTAGCTCAGTGAGTAGGGCTCCAGCTACATACACCGAAGCTGGTGGGTGCAAGCCCCGCGCAGGCCTGCTAAAATAACAATGACAACTGCAACCAAATATATAGCCGGGCATTGTGGTGGGCACTTGTAGTGCCAGGTACTCAGGAGGCTGAGGCAAGAGAATTGCTTAAGCCCAAGAGTTCGAGGTTGCTGTGAGTTCTGACGCCACAGCATTCTACTGAGTATGACATAGTAAGAATCTGTCTCAAAAAAAAAAGAGAGAAATGCTGTTCTCCCTCCCATCTTGGCCTGTGTTCTGTGGCAGGAGGATAGCTCTGAGAAAGGTTGTTCTGTTTCAGAGGATCTGGAGTCTCCAAGATCTCCTTCGCCTCACACACAGGTTTGTGATCATACAGCGCTAACTGGGAGAGCCCTGTGACATGCTGCCATGGAGCTGAAGTGCCATCACTGTGATAGGTCTTGGCCTTCCAAGGCCTGCCTTTGTTTACTCAGAATCTTCTCTCAATCAAATTCAGCAGGTTCATGGTGCACTTAAAAGTCCCCTTCATTGCAATTTACTTGAATACCCTCATAAGTATTTACTCACAGAATTTTAAAATAAAGTGTTTCATTGCATTCAGTTACCTCTCATCAAGACTTACTTATGAAACGATAAAGGGATTCTATGTTTGTTGAGTGGGTAAGGATGGAAATATTTTCCTTTTGGGCCTTTGTGTTTCTTTTAAAGTAAGTTTTCCAAGTATACTAGGGGGTAAAAATTGCACACCTCTTATACTTTTTAACATTTTCTTATAGAGAATGACCTAACATAATGCCTATCACAAACTAGGCAAAAATGTTTGCTGAATAAAAGAATGGATTCCATAATTATTACTTTGATTTTTCTTAAAGATAACCTTTTTATTTATAGTGGAGTCACATCATATGCCTACTTAAGCTTATTCAGCAGTATACTGAGCCATGAAAACATTTTTGTAAATGTAAAATGATTGGCTCAGTGCCTATAGCTGAACAGCTATGGCACTAGCCATATACACCGGAGCTGGTGGGTTCGAATCCAGCCTGGGCCTGCCAAGCAATCAATGACAACTACAACTTAAATATAGCCGGGCGTTGTGGCGGGTGCCTGTAGTCCCAGCTAGTTGGGAGGCTGAGGCAAGAGAATTGCTTAAGCCCAAGAGTTGGAAGTTGCTGTGAGCTGTGATGTAACAGCACTTTACCCAGGGTGACAAAAAAAAAAATAAAAGGTAAAATGATTAAGAATTTATCATTGAAAATTGCAGGTAGCATGCTTTGACATCTGCAAGTGTGTCCTGTGGGCCCAGAGTGGCCATGTCTGTGTAGTGCCCAGGTGGTGCGGGCCTCTCACCATGAGCCACCCTGTGCTACATACAGTGGGCATTTAACAGGACCACTTGGGCAGTTGGGACATCAGTCCCCTATAGAGTCCTGCATAAGATGTGGCTCCATATTAGCTGTCCCCTTCCCACCAGTTGACACTCAGGTGGGTGGTAGGGCCTGTGACAATTTCTGCTCTGTGCTTCTAGTTACCTAAAAATGTATCACAATTTTCACCTTTCCTCACTAGCTTCATTTGCTCCAATAAGCTTTGCAATCAAGGCCAAAGAAAATGATCTACTTCCCCTGGAAAAAAATCGTGTTAAGCTAGATGATGACAGTGATGATGATGAAGAAAGCAAAGAAGGCCAAGAAAGTTCTAGTAGTGCTGCACACACTAACCCGGCAGTTGCCCCACCCTGTGTAGTTGTTGAGGAGAAGAGGCCTCAACTTACCCAGGAGGAGCTAGAAGCAAAGCAAGGTTTGTCGATAGCTTTTGAACTTCTTGAAAGAAAGAAAATACATAAATATAAGATTTTTCTGCTAAGTCAAAATTACTGAGACTGCCAAATGGAATCTCAGGCCTTCGGAATCAGAACCGTTTGGGAGTTGTGTACCATGTCTGAGGTTTCAAAAACGCTGTCAGATGATGAGCTCTGCTGTTTGCAGAGTGTCAGAGGCAGTGCCTTTGGCGATTTTTTTGCAGAGACGCCTCAGTGGCCAACTTAACACTAATGGGCCACAGTAGAGTGCTCTAGTAGAAGCTCTCTTTGTGCTGGGTCGGCAGCCCCAGGGTGGAATGTGCAGCCTGCATTCCCAGCTCAGGCTAATGCACCAAACGAGGAGATGTCCTTTTATGAGGCTGTCTCCCTGAAAAACCACCCGGCCCTTGAAGATGGTGTGTGCCTAGCGGACTTCCAGGCTGGGCTCATCTTCATGGGTCACAGCCCACTGCACACCCCAACCCACAGCCAGCAGTGCTTTGGGACATGTTATCATCTTCCTACCCTTCCTCCAAAATAAATTATATCCTGCATTAAAGAATTAATGATTGATTGCATTTGTGGTTTTTATCTATTCTAACTGATTTTCTTAAATTGCTTCTTCTGTATATACACAAACAGATAAAGCAACATTTATAAAAGGTAATTTTTTAACCACAGTATGCCTCCTTATCAAGAACTTAACCTTGTCCTCTCCCTAAGCAGGCTTGTATTCATGCTTGTGTATGTGAATTTGTACTTCTTGTGGGTAGACTTTACAACTGTTGGAATATTTGGAATAAAACACTTTTCGTAGAGTATTCATTGCCTGGTGTGAATACTTTGGATACATGTTTGTGAGAGCCATAATCGAGGGTTCCATTATTTCAGCTTTCACTAGTGTGGAATCCCATCTGCTTTCTGACTTCGCGATTAAAATGTTAAAAAGGCATTATAAACTAATTCAAAATTTGTTTTATCCAATGTGTGTATCTGTTCTGAAATTTGTATCATTCATTTTTTTTTTTTTGAGACAGAGCCTCAAGCTGTCACCCTGGATAGAGTGCTGTGGCATCACAGCTCACGGCAACCTCCAATTCCTGGGCTCAAGTGAGTCTCTCGCCTCCGCCTCCCAAGCAGCTGGGACTACAGGCACCCGCCACAACGCCCGGCCATTTTTTGGTTGCAGCCGTCATTGTTGTTTGGTGGGCCCGGGCTGGATTCGAACCCGCCAGCTCAGGTGTACGTGGCTGGCACCTTAGCCCGTTGAGCCACAGGCGCCAAGCCATTCTCTTTTTTTTTTCTGAGACAGAACCTCAAGCTGTCACCCTGGAGAGAGTGCTGTGGCATCACAGCTCACAGCAACCCTCCAATTCCTGGGCTCAAGCGAGTCACCTGCCTCTGCCTCCCAAGTAGCTGGGACTACAGGCACCCGCCACAATGCCCGGCCATTTTTTGGTTGCAGCCATCATTGTTGTTTGGCGGACCCGGGCTGGATTCGAACCCCCCACCTCAGGTGTATGTGGCTGGCACCTTAGCCCGTTGAGCCACAGGCACCGAGCCCATTCATTTTTTTTTTTTAATAACTGTTTTCAGTGTAAGACCCTTTTGATACCTTGAAAATTAGGATAGCAAGATAAATACTGCTTGCTCTAAACTTCTCTTTCTTTTTTTCTTTCTTTTTTTTTTAAGCAAAGCAAAAGCTGGAGGACCGCCTTGCAGCTGCTGCCCGGGAAAAGCTGGCTCAGGCATCTAAGGAGTCGAAAGAGAAGCAGCTTCAGGCAGAACGTAAAAGAAAAGCAGCATTATTTTTACAGACCTTAAAAAATCCTCTGCCAGAAGCAGAAGTTGTGAAAGTTGAAGAGAGTCCTTTCAGTGTAGAGGTATGTTAAGGAGATTCCCAGTCAGCTTGTGGGGAATAAAGGCAGGTGAAGATGTGGGTTCACTGGCTGCTCATGTCTGTGGCCCGAGGGAGAGACTTTAACCCACCAACCCCTTCCTACATGGTATGACAGACTCTGCCTCTCCAACTGTGCATCTGTGAGAAAGGTGATGTTCCTCCTATAGCTGAACACGTGCACATCCACCCCCAAAAGCTGGCTCTGATTTCAGGACATTCTCAGACTTTTGGGTCCCAGATTAGCCCCTGTGCTTTAGTGCTGTCGCTCCAGGGTGACGGGGGGCCTTCAGGAGGGGCCCACTGGTGAACTATGCTGAGCAGCAATCCTAGAGCACCTCTTCCACAGACACTGACACTCTTCCTCTGACACTGTATTGAGCTCATAGGCAGAAACCTTTGTGCCAGCATCCGTGTCAATGTCTGTTTCAATTAAAAATAGGAAGACGTGGACTGGGTGCGGTGGCTCACGCCTATAATCCCAGTACTCTGGGAGACCAAGGTAGATGGATCACCTGAGCTCACCAGTTCAAGACCAGCCTGAGCTAGAGCAAACCTCCATCTCTAAAAACTAGCTGTTCAGAGGTGCCCATAGCTTAGTAGGTAGGGCACCGGCCACATAAACCAAGGCTGGCGGGTTTGAACACAGTCCCGGCCAGCTAAAACAACAATGACAATTGCAACAAAAAAATAGCCGGGCTTTGTGGTGGGTGCCTGTAGTCCCAGCTACTTGGGAGGGTGAGGCAAGAAAATCGCTTAAGCCCAAGAGTTTGAGGTTGCTATGAGCTATGATACCACGGCACTCTACTGAGGGCAACATAATGAAACTGTCTCAAAAAGAAAAGAAAAATGAAAACCAGCTGGACATTATGATAGGTGCCTGTAGTCCCAGCTACTTGGGAGACTGAGGCAAGAGAATTGCTTAAACCCAAGAGTTTGAAGTTGCTGTGAGCTATGACACCATGACACTCTACTGTGGAGCAACAAAGTGAGACTATCTCAAAAAAAAAAAAAAAATAGTGTAGTCACCATTGTCTTTGTAGAGAGGGAGTTGAGAGTACAGACTCTGGGGGTAAGTGGCCCCCCACGGTGTAGTGACCCAGGATGTATGTGGCTGCCTTACAAGGCTCCCGTGGCCTGGAGGCCTGGGGCAAACTCACATGGTAGCAGCAGTGGTGGTGGCAGCAGTTAATCATGATCCCTGAAAACCTTGCTGTTTTCTACTTAGGTTGATTTTTTTAAGTTTTATTTCAGATTCTTTATAGCATTTTATTTGTGAATTTTATTTTGTATTTATGGGATTTTTTTGAGACAGAGTCTCACTTTGTCACCCTCCACAGTGCTGTGGTGTCATAGTTTACAGCAACCTCTCAAACTCTTGGGCTCAAGCAATCCTCTTACTTTAGCCTCCTGAGTAGCTGGGACTCCAGGCACCCACCACAATGCCCATCTGTTTTTAGAGACGGAGTCTCGATCTTGCTCAGGCTGGTCTGGAACTCCTGAGCTCAGGCGGTCCACCCCCCTCAGCCTCCCAGAGTTATTTTTTTGTTTGTTTGTTTTTATTTTTATTTTTTTTTTACTATTCATCATTGACTGTCTCCCAGAGTTATTTAAACTATACTTAAAGAATATCTAGAGATTCTTTTAGAGGTCCTAGAATATCTTGGAAAACTTTTTTAAAGTGAGAAAAGTAATAGAATGTGACAGCTCCATTGAGGGTCAGAGGATTATCTCTGTCAAAACGACAACACAGAGCATCCTTATAGCTAGTCCTACAACATTAGATAAATGAAAAGCTTACTTTGGACCTATTTGGACCATGAGGTTAGAATGGGTTGTAGATCCACAATTAAAGAGTAGTTCAAAATTTATTGCTTTGTTTTTTTTTAAATATGGAACGCTTCACAAATTTGCACGTCATCCTTGCGCAGGGGCCATGCTAATCTTCTCTGTATCATTCCAATTTTAGTATATGTGCTGCCAAAGCGAGCACATGCTTTATGTTTTCTTTTTTTTTGAGACAGAGCCTCAAGCTGTCACCCTGGATAGAGTGCCGTGGCATCACAGTTGATGGCAACCTCCAATTCCTGGGCTCAAGTGAGCCTCTTGCCTCCGCCTCCCAAGTAGCTGGGACTACAGGCACCCGCCACAACGCCCGGCCATTTTTTGGTTGCAGCCGTCATTGTTGTTTGGCGGGCCCAGACTGGATTCGAACCCGCCAGCTCAGGTGTACGTGGCTGGCAC
>CAUYRH010178665.1:0-44668 GCA_963574655.1 Perodicticus potto
TGCTGGGTTTTTTCCTGGTGGTAGAGACGGGGTCTTTTCTCTGGCTCACTCTTGCTGGTCTCGAACCATGAGCACTGGAAATCCACCCGCCTCGGCCTCCCACAGCGCTGGGATTACAGACGTACGCCACCACGCCCGGCCTCTGATCTTTTTCAATATTAGATTTAATCTTATAATAGAAACAAAACAAAAAGACAAGCTGTCAGTGTCTCTCAAATTTAGGGTGGGGGTGGTTAGGAACCCTTTGGATCACAGGGAGCTATCGATTCCCTCTGCAGAGCAAGGCACAGACAGCTTAGGGTTGTACCCCGTCCTCACTCGAGCCTCATGTCAGTGTGGTGTCATCTAAATGCATGTGTTGTCTTATTGAATTATCACTAATGATTCCGTGGAGCATTCATATGCTCATTTTTCAGAAGATGAAGTGAGGTCTCTCTCAACACAAATCCCACAGGATGATTTGCCCAGGACAGCACAGGGAAAGTGAAAAACTTTGGGTGGTAATTCTACACTTAAGGAGCCAACCAGTCTTCTCCACCACGCCAAAGCTTCAAGGTTAAGTACAGGATTGATTTTGTAACTTTTCATATTATTTTATTGGCCTTTGTCAAAGGTGGGCACTTAATGTCTCACATTGTTCCTTTGCCATTTCTCTTGGCAAGGTCCCCTGCTGTTTGTATGTTCTTCTTCGGACATCGTTTGATGCTGGGTATGAGTCTCCAAGGGTGTCGATTGATTTACTGGCACCTTGGAGGTCCTTATAAAGCAACCCAGAAGGGAGATGGAAGGCCTGGAGGTCAATCTTCACTTCAGCACCCAAGGCAGGTGAAGGGGGAACCTCTAGGGGCAGGGAAGACAGGGCAGGGGTAGGAGCTGAAGGGGGAGGAGAGATGGGGGAGCCAAAGGAGGAGATGTGATGAGGGCATGCTGACACTTGGGAGCCCCCTGGCCTCAGTTCTTCTTTTTAAAATGGGGCAAATAACAATCATGAGCAATTTTAGCAAAAAAAAAAAGTGGATTGAGCATTTACCCTGTGCCTGACCCTGTGCTTAGCACTTTACAGCTAGAAAGAGGCAAAGCTGTCATTCTTACTGGTCTGAAAGTCTCCAGAGCCTTCTGCCATACTACCCATGCCCTCTCACCCCTGCTGTGATACCCTAACAGGTAGCCCCCCAAATGATTGGCGGCAGACCAAAAGGAGCATGAAAAAAGATGGCACACCCTTACAAATATCTCTTCTCCCTTTTTGTGAAAATTGTTTCTTGCCAAAAGTCTACATTTTTAATGTTCATGAAAATGATATTATGATCAAGGAAAAATTAATGTTCTGTACCTATTCTTAGGCATTTATTTGTCTCCCAGTCTATGACAATAATGTGAACTACTTTGGAAGAAATCTTACTCACTTTGGGTTCATTCTCTCCCTAACTCACACACCTAGAGTATTATTGGGGCTTGTTTTAATTTTACAGTATCTCTTCATATGTGTGGTTTGGGGGGTTTAATACCCGACAGAGAACAAGATTCTCGTCCCTCATGTGCCTGTCTGATGGGTTGGTACTGGCCACTTCCGACTCCCTGCCAGCCCAGATATGGCAACCTGTGCACTTCTTTGAGCATAAGAAACCCTCCACTTGGAAAACTTTCCGCACCAACCCTAAACTCTACCCACTTTCAAGGCCCACATTAAATGTGACCTTCTCTGTTAAGCCTTTGTTTGTGTCCCTCTGAGACAACTTCACTGTCTTCTCTACACCCCAACATTTCCCCTCACCTCCTGAAGGGCACCCAGCACTTTTTACTTCCTAGCTTTCACCATCATTGCTCAGACTCAAAAATGCCTCTCTATGAGGCTGTGTCTATCCTCTGTCTCCTCCCAAGCCCAGACTAGCTGGCACACAGGAGGTCCTCAGTCAGAGATCTATTAAAATGCATCAGGCTCAAGACTCCTCTTTTCTGTCTGCAATCTCTCCTAAATCCTGCTGAGCTCTCAGAATCCTCTGGGTCAGATTCATTCTCACTCCCTCTGGTCTACCATGTACTCTGTCCTTCTCGACTTTCCCCCCAATCTTTACCTATTTGTAGAAATTTATAGGGTGTGTGCAATTTTGTTATATGCACAGATTGGCAGAGAACGAGCTACAGTTTTTAGGATCCTTGTCACCCAAATAATACATATTGTATCCATTAACCAATTTCTCCTCATCCCCACCCCCAAACACACCCTCACCCTTCCGAGTCTCCATTACCTATCATTTCACTCTCTACATTCATGTGAGTACAATTTTTTAGCCCATTTATGAGTGAGAACTTCATAGTGCATGTTTTGGTAATCTATTGCTAGCATATCAAACCACCCCCAAGTTTTGCGGCTTAGAATAATAACTATCTTTTGTGCCTGCCTATAATCTGGCCTGGGGTCAGCTCAGAAGTTTTGCTGGTCTTCAAAAAAACATGAACACTGGGAGACCATCTGATCACACATCAGGGCTTTCTGACTGTAGCTATCCCCTTCCAGCAGTGAAGCTTCTTGAGGGCAGGGGCTGTGTGTGGCTTGGGAAGAGGAAAGAAGAGGGAATTCCCTACACAGAAGTCAGGAAACCCAGGATCTGGACCAGTTTTGCCACAGCATGATGTTCAGGCCAATCCCTTGCCCAGCTCTGGACCTCAGTTTCCTCATCTATCCTTGAAAGGTTGAACAGATCTTTCAGACCTTTTGAGAGCAGATGCCCCTCTGTGATTGTGTAGGCAGAGTCTGGCATCTTTGATAAGGCTCAAAGCCTCAGGGCCTCCCCCAACCCACCTTGCCAAGACCCCAGGGCTCAGCCACACCCCACTACTTGCTATTCCTGGATAAACTGTCTCTAGACTTTGTTCCTTTTCTTGTGTTATTCCCTCTGCTCTTTCCCATTCATCCTTTGAGGGCACAGTGATATCTGTTAAGCCTCATTTGCAGAGGCTGAGTTACCCACTTCCTTGAGAGAAAGACATTCCTCATCCATTTTACACAAGGCTTCTCTCCCAATTCCCATTTCTCTCTCCACCTTCAACATGGTCATGGCTCCAATATGCCTGCTACATGTCACATATTTATCAGCCCTTATAAAACATTCATTGCTCTAGCGCTGGGTTCCTATGTTACCTCCCACTCTCTGTTTTCACAAGCAATGCTATCAATGTCCTTGTGCATCTTTCCCTAGGGACCGACAGGAGAGTTTCCCTGCAGTATATGCAGTTAGGACTGGGACTGCTGGATTGCAGGTATGTTAATCAGTCCAACCAGAAACCAGAAACTACTTGAGTATTCAGCAGAGAGGGACCTGGGACACAGGGGATGAGCTACCTGGGGAATGGAAGAGAACGTGGCTACCTGGAGGTGGGGAGGCAGCCCAGAAACTAGTCACAGCAGGAAACTGCCACCTTCCCCTGGCCAGAGAGATGGAGAGGAGACGGGTCAGCTGGTAAAGCTGGAATCACAATCACAGCTGAGCCTCTCAAATAGAGCTGGCCTTTGGAGGAGAGGCAGGCGTAGCTCGGAGATGCCACGTAAAGCCAGGAGAGAGGACACACTGGCTCCTCCCTTCCTCTGACAGTCCTCAGCAAGATGGTGGGACAGGAAGTGCCAGATGCACGAGTTAGTGTTCTTCCTACACAAGCACAGATCTGTGCCGTGCGAGACCCCACCGGCTGGTGGTGTCTCTCTCGAGGTCAGGACCTCTCAGAAGGGGTCAGCTGACAAGGGGTCTGGGAAATGCCACCTGCAGGGCCCAGATCACCATGGTGACTGGACAGCAGGAGGAGAAACCTGTCTCAGGGCACACAGGCCTGGGGCTGGCACCTCAGGCAGCTGTGCCAGGTAAAAGGACCCTCATCCTTTCCAAAACTTGGCATCGTCCACTTTCTAAGTTGATGGGCAAAAAATGGAGTCTCCTTATAATCTGCATTTCTCTCAGTTACTGGTGAGGTTGAACCTTTCTTCATATACTGGTCAGGCATTCAAGGTTCTGCTTCCACGAACTTCCTTTTCTTGGTTTGAAAATACTTCTTATATAATCTAGCTATTAATTCCTTGTTAATCCCTCATCAGATTTAGACACTGCAAATATCTCCTCCCTATCTGTTCATTTTATGTCTTTTGTTTAAAAAGAGATCTTTAACTTTCATGTAGTCCAATCTATTATTCATTGCCTTAAAGGCTTTGTGCTTTTGTATCTTGTTAAGAAGTCTATCCCCACTTACCAGCTCTTTGACCTTGGCCCAGTCATGTCTGCTTAGCCACCTGGATTGCAGGTCTACCAGTCTCTAACTGCAGAGGCAGGAAGAATGTTGGTCATTTCTCCAGATTTTCTATGTGGCTCAGTTGCAAGCCATTGTTTCAGGGAGATGTTCTCTGCCTCTGCTTACCAGGCTGTGTATCATCACTAAGAAAGACTAGTGTTTTCTGGGGTGTTAACTTCCCAGAGAACATACCAGACATTGTCATCACAAACACCACCACAGTTGGAAATAGCAAGGTGGAATATGAAGGAAAGATTCAGGTAACAAAACTGGCTTCCAAACCAGGTCTCGCTCAGGGAACTGCAAGAAAAGAAAGTAAATAACAAGTTAAAAGCATTTCTCACTTCTCACATACCTGAAGGGAACATACACACCTCAAGTTCATTTTCATTCCCTTCCTTTTTTTAAAGGGTTCAGAAAGTGATACATTTCACGGTTGCAGAGAGACAGAGCCTTGGACTCAGTCTGATATGGGTTGAGCTGTGATCTTCCACAACGCACCCTGACCATCTCAGCTGCAGTTTCATCCCTGCTTGGAAAATGGTGTTTACCACCTGCACTTTCCCTAAGAAGCTTCACCTGGAGAGAAGAAATAGAGGTGCTCTGCAACTGTTACACATTGTCTTAGCACCTACTGTGTGCTAGGCACTGGGGATACTTTTTCTCATTTAATTTTCAGAAATACTATAGAATGAGGAATTTATTCCCCCCATTTTACAAGTGGGAAAACTGAGTGATTCAGAGGTGTAGAGAGATGAAGCCGTTTGCCCAGGCTCACACAGCTAGGGGTGCTGTTTCCCTGCCCTTAGTTGCGCTGGAAACATGGAGCTCTTTAACTGGGGGATCTCAGCTCTATTTGGTATTTCTTAAGTTCTTCAAAACTGAAACACCCCATTTTCCTCCCCTGGGAACTAGGTTAGAAACAAATTGCACACAGTGCTTTCCATATCTTCCCGCCCCCACAGCTTAGGCAGCTCAGAAATCCCAGGGATCCCCAAACCCAGCTAAGGAGGCCTGGAAAGTCCCGGGAGACAGCTCTGAGGTGGTTCCCATAGCGCCAAGCAAGTAGAAAAGGGATGGGAGGACCTTCCCTATCCCAAGGGGTAGAAGGCGAGTGAGAGCCCCAGAGGCACAGCTTCCTGTGAACACCACAGGATCCAGACACAGCCCCCAGTGACATGTGGGAAGGGGCTCTGCAGGGTGGGGGACTGTCTCACAGCCCCTGCTTCCACTCCCAGGACTTGAAGCCATCTGTACCCCCGTGGGTGGACAGAACATGGAGATGCTGGAGGGCAAAGCCTGGGTGTCAGAAGGTGTCACCGGGTGGCTTAGAATAAACACAGCTGTGGACAAGTGCTCCGGGGCGATCCTTAGGGGTTGCCTGCCAGCTTAGGCTAAGGGTCCTGGGCCATAACTTGGGGTAGTGCTCTCAGATGCCCCCTTCCCCTTGAGACTAGATAGAGACTATTTTCCTCCAAGCCCCATTCACAGAAAATGCCCAGGTCCCAGCCAGCAGGGAGTTGAAGGGTCCAGAGCTGATGCTTCTCAATTTAGGCTCATGTCACCTGATGAACAAGGCATCAGTGACCCCCAGAGCAATGGATGTCCTTTCCTTTCCTAAAAAAAAAAAATGGTTATCAAGGGCCAGGCACAGTGGCTCACACTTGTAATCCTAGCACTCCGTGAGGCCAAGGCAGGTGGATCACCTGAGCTCATAGGTTCCAGACCAGCCTGAGCCACAGTGAGGTCCTGTTTCTAAAAATAGCTTGGCATTGTGGCAGGCACCTCTAGTCCCAGCTACTTGGTGTTTTCTGCTTTTCTTAGAGACAAGAGTCTCACTTTATTGCCCTTGGTAGAGGGCCGTGGTGTCACAGCTCACAGCAACCTCCAGCTCTTGGGCTTAGGCAATTCTTGCCTCAGCTTCCAAGTAGCTGGGACTACAGGTGCCCGCCACAACACCCAGCTATTTTTTTGCAGTTTGGCTGGGGCTGGGTTCAAACCCGCCACCCTTGGTATACGGAGCCGGCGTCCTACTCACTGGCTCACTGAGCCAGTCCCAGCTACTTGGGAGGCTGAGGCAAGAGAATCATTTGAGCCCAAGAGTTTGAGGTTGTGGTGAGCTATGACACCATGACACTCTACCCAGGGCGACAAACTGAGATTCTGTCTCAAAAAGAAAAAATGGTTATCAAGTCTCAGGATGTTAGAACTGGAAGGACCCTCAGAGACGGTCACATTGAACCTGCCTTATGGTGCACCTGGAAAAACACACTTAGAGAGGGCAAGTAAACCACACAGCACAACAGCAGCCACTCCGGGCCTACATCCCCAGCAAAGGTCTCTGCTTAAAGGATTCCTCATAGCCATGTGATAAACAGTCATTACCCCCATGAGACGTCTGGGGATGCAACGAAACCAGGATAGTCCTCTAGAATTTGAAAACTTATATGCATAGCCCTTTTATTTTTAAAAATTTCATCCTGATTTACTTCAGCTCATAGGGTTTATATAAATGTTGTTTCTTCCAAGAAAACAACAAAGAAATGATGACTTCCCATGTGACATCCCTGGGAGATGTGGGACTCAAGACACGTTCTGTGTCTCGTCTCGAAGAGCCCATGAGGAACCAGAGAAGTCCTAAACCTAATGTTTTCCAGGGAGCGCCACTGCAAATATCAAAGGAAGATGTGACTTCAGAGTTGAGAGACTTACATGAAACTTGCAGTTTTGTCATCGATGTCTTGTGGGACCTTGGGCAGGCACCATCCCACTCTGTTCCTATTTAATCACCCAGAACTTGGGGGAAAGGAGAAGGGATGCTCTCTCAGTGCCCTCCCCGCTGAAGCACTGACAGCGACCCTGGCTTTCCTCACTGCTATCCCTGGACACCACCTCCCCAGCCTTTCCTCCATGCTTGCAAAGCCTGGGAAGGGGGGAGGGGTGGAGGAGCTTCCATTAAGCTCAGATTTATGGAAGTGACTTGTCCACATTTCTTTGGAGAGTGACAGCTGATAAATAAGGAGTTCCTGAGGTGCTCTGTCCAAATCTGACCATGGCAATCAGGGGAAAGACAAATAATTTCCAGAGTACTCTGGGTTGAGGTAGCTGCTTGAGGATGATGTTAATTCTGCTGTTTACAGAAATAAGTCCAGTGTGAGTTGAAGCTTTTTGGTGTTTAAAACCAGATGGTATTTCCTGCTTTGATCAGTCTCAGAGCTTTGGTTCCCATGGCAACCTTCAAGTTCCAACTACTGCAACTTCCCCGTTCTCCAAGCTTCTTCTTCTTCCACTATCAGGCCAGGGTCTCTGGAGAATAAAGCCACTAACTACCTTGTGCTTAGCACTTTACAGTTAATAGCACACTCCAGCATGTTACCTCATTTACTGCTCACCACAGCCTTGGCAGATTTTATAGATGGGAAAGGTGAGGCCTCAAAGATGAGGTGATCCGCCTTTTTAGCCCTCAGTGGTGGCAGTAGGACTCTAACTATGAGCCAGCATCATAATGCTCACATGCGTGCTGTGCATGGTAAGATCAATGCGCCACCACTTTCCATGCTGCGGTGTATAGATGCATCCCCTGGGGACCATGCAGGGACTGTGTTTCTTGCAAGTATCCATGGGCCACAGTTTGTTTTTGTTTAGAGGCAGGGTCTCACCATCTCAACTAGGCTGGAGTGCAGTGATTCAATCATAGTTCACTGCATCATTCAACTCCTGGGCTCAAGCGAGCCTCCTGCCTCAGTTTCCCGAGAAACTGAGACTACAGTTGCTCACCATCATACTTTGCTGATTTTTTTTGTATTGATATTGGGGTGAAGGAGATGGGGTGGGGGATGGCGGGTCTGGCTTAGTTGTCCAGGCTGGTAGTAAATTCCTTGATTCAGTGATTCTCCTGCCTCAGCCTCTCAAAGATCTGGGATTGCAAGCATGAGCCACTGTGCACAGCCTACAGACCACACTTTGAAGGGAAGGCTGTGGCTAGACAAGCACCATGCAAGTGTTATGAATGATTAACCACACAGAGAGCCATGGCACATCAGTAGATAAAGGAGCCTGGAAAGCCTGTGGGGAGTGTAAGTATAAGCCCATTTGGAGTTTTTTCTTTCTTTCTTTTTTTTTTGAGACCGCACCTCACTTTGTCATGCTCAGTAGAGTGTTGGGCCCTCAGTAGAGTGTCGTGCCATCACAGCTCACAGCAACCTCAAACTCTTGGAATCAAGTCTCTTGCTTCAGCCTCCTGAGTAGCTGAGACTACAGGCCCACACCACCAGGCCTGGCTAGTTTTTCTAATTTTTTGGTAGAGAGAGGGTTTCATTCTTGCTCAGGCTGGTCTTGAACTTCTGAGCTCAAGCAATCCATCTGCCTTGGCCTCCGAGAGTGCTAGGATTACAGGTGTGAGCCAATGCACCCAGTCTTCTTTTTTTCTCTCTTTTTTTAAATTTGAGACAGAGTCTCACCCTGTTGCCCTGAGTACAGTGCCATGCTAGGATTACAGGTGTGAGCTGAGTCTGGCCCCATTTGGAGTTTTTTCCCAAATGTGAAATTTTGACAGAAGGGCTCCTCAGCCCCCCCGCCCTGGGCTCAGCACCTCCTGGAACCCCATGGGGTTCTGGTGAAAGCTACACTTGATTTGGGGGTTCTCAACAGAGGATGTAGAAACATCAATTTGTTATATCTTACAAAATCCACTTGTTGATAATGACTTGTATGATTCTTTAAAAGTGAACTTTTTAAAATTAAAAAGTCAAGGTGACCACCCCCTAATACGAAGTGACCTGGGTGACAGGAAGGGGACTGATGTCAACCCATTACACAGCTCTACAACAGTCTGCATCTTGTGCTTTCCCTTCTAATTTTCTTTGTTCTGCATTCTTCCTTACACGATTGTGGCTCATAAATTGAATTATGTATATTAACTGCTACCCAATTAACACATTTTTTCCATCCATTCTCTCCATAAATCTGGCCAGTGCCTCCCTTCATCACAGGTCCATAACCCAGCTCTGTGACTGGTGACATTCATATATCCTGACCTTCAAGGAATAGTGAAAGGAAACGAATCATTAAAAGCTTCGGATGCTAAGGAGCACCTCCCTGTTCAGGCACTGTGCTGGGCCTTTGGTCTGTTTGTCCTTACACCAGTCCTCAGACTGGTATTGCTCCAGGGGGTTATAAGCTCTGGGAATGCTGGGACCTGTGCTCCCACAGTGCTGGTCACACTGTGCCATCAGCCACCTGCCTGCCTGGGGAAGGCTGTCGACCCTCCATGCTGCTCCCTGACACACCTAAGGCTCCAGGTGGCTGATGAAGTTTCTTTGGAAGACCAATCTGACTCCAGCTCTTAACCACTTCCCTTTGTGAGGATTTGGCAAGACAGCTCTCCCTGTGGCCACCTCACTCACAAAGACATCATAGAGAAGCTGCTGTGACTTCAATGTACAGCTGTCTAGCGCCCTCTTGGTGGCTGAGGCTCCCTTCCGTGATGCACAGCCTGGCCATTTAGGATGCCCTGTCACAAGTCAGCTCCCCAAGAAGTGCATTCTGAGACCAGCTGCAACTGTGCTTGGGGACTGGTCTTGGGATGGACACCTGTGGGGTGGAGGGGGCGGAGCCAGGTGGGGCAGGAGGAGGGGCTGTGGGCAGTGCTGAGGCAGGGCAGTGGGCAGAGCCTCCTGGGGGAGGTTGACATTTGAACAGGTCCCAAGTGGGTGTCCATACTAATGCCTGGGTGCCTCTGGCAACACTCATCTGTGGACTCAAAGGGAAGGTTTTTGTGTTGAAAGTAGAAACAATTATTCCTGTAGAATCCAAGAACCTCCCGAGCCACATTGGGAGGAAATGAGAACCAGAGAGGTGGCAAGAGGGTGCGGAGCCTGGAGTGCGAGAGGTGATTTGGTGGGGAAGTCTGTACTTTGCTAAGGGACTCACCCCACCCCAGGGCAGGGCCCAGCCCAGCACTGCCCCATCTGCTGCTGGAACTGTGAAGCATTTTCTTTGCTGGCCCCTGGGAGCAGTGGCTTGAAACCCTGGGTGTGTCTAGATCCCCCTGACCAAGAGGCACGTGTGTATGTGTAGAGACAGGAGAACACCCGAGAACAGCCACATGTCTCTCACACTGAAGGACAAGGTGGAAGGGGTGCAGATCAGCCAGGTCATAAGTCCCCCACTTTTTATTACAGCAATATAAGTGGAATCATGTTTCATTAGCCTCATGTTCTCAAGATTTACCAGGTTGTAGCATGAATCAGTACTTCCTTCCTATGGCTGAATAGTATTCCATAGTATGCCACATAATTGTGTATCCATTCATCAGCCGGCAGGTATTTGGGTTATTCCCACCTCTTGGCTATTATGCAGAGTGCCATGAATATTTGTGTGTACATTTCGGTGTGAATACCTATTTTCAGTTTTTTGGTTGTTCTACCTATGAGTGGACTTGCTGGCTTGTATGATCATTGTATGTTTAACTTCCTGAGGAACCACTCTCCTTTCTTTTTATAGCATTTCATAAAACTGCAGGGCTGGAAGGGACCTCAAAAGTGACCTAGAACGATGCTGCTCTGACTTCTGGATTTCACACACCACTAAAACTCAAACTGCCATCGCCACAACCACCCCTCCCAAAGTAGGAGGGACTTGCCAGAATCAAAGCCACCTGGACAAAATGAACACCCTCAGTGTCAGGCAGCAAATTCATAGTCTTGTACTTGTTTTTTTATCACCTCCACCTCCTACTGGTACCTGGAAATCACTCCCCAGGTCCAACGTCCTACCCAAGTCTGCATCCCTTCTCCAGGTCCCTGGCATAGGCTGCCCCTCTCTCTTCCCAAGTGCTCTGATCCCTGGAACGGTCAGTCTTCTTTGTGGCATGCTGCCCCGTTCTGGTCTCCCCAGCAGCCTTCCCTGTCCTCTGATGTCCCAGGGCCTCACTCCTCCTCCTGCTTCCCCAAGGCTCCCAAGAGCAGAGCATATCAGAGTGAGGCACTGGGACTGCTCGTGTACACTGGCAGTCCCCCAACCTCAGAATTCTTAAAATAAACAAAGAGAGCCAATATACTATTTATAGTATTTCAGCAGCGCCCCCTCCCCATCACAAACAAGTTGCAGAGACTAAACAACGTTTCATTTATTTGTGCTGTTGCTGGCATGGCTGTTCCAATTCACAGTTGCTCCCTTTGTGTCTGACAGGCAGCAAGACATCCTGATGAGACCTGGGCTCCAGGTGAGACTTGCATTCAAACTGAACTGGCCTTTGTTAGCCACCTGACCTCAGTGAAGCTAGTTAATATATGTGTACCACAGTCACCAAATGGATAAAAAGGAAATATTCGAGCTGCCTCCCAGGGTTATTGTGAAGATGAGGCAGGTCAACTTCTAGAAGCTTCTAGCACACCCCAGGGGCTTGCTCCACAACAATTATCACTGAAGGAAATCACAACAGTGTTCTATGCCTTTGATGAGCACAAAGTGGAAGACAAATTCACATTTAGTATTGCAGTTTGACAAATGTCTTCCAAAGAATCAAGTCCCTGCCTGAAAATAACAATAAAAATAGCGCTTGATGTCGAGGATGGAAACCCACTCTCTAAGGCTGAAAGCGTCCTGGTCTCGTACCAACAAATATCTATTGTGGCCCTGGTGTTTTTCAACTTTTTATCTCATGGCATACTTGAACTTCTAGTAAAACTTCCATGGCACACTTGAATTAATGTTGGTAAAAAAAAAAAAAAAAGAATAAAAAAAGAATGTATTTACTGGGCTTTGACCTTCTTTTGAAAATAATTTAATTAATGATCTTTACAAATTTTCACGGCACATCTAAGGTCCTCTCCTGGCACACCGGTTGAACATCACTTTCTCGCACAGCCACTGGGGGGGTGGAGCAAGGTCTCCCTGACAGGGAAGGCCATATCAGCTACCAGCCCTAGAGAGGAGGCTCCAACAGGGCCCAGGACCCTGGAAGGGTCTACTCCATTCTACACCGGTGAGATGGGAGATGTAGTCTGCTATGGTGAGAGAGCCCCAGGGGTAGGGGAGCTGAGACTGGGAACCGGGCTGGCTTCATGCTCTATTGCATTATTGTGATCCTTCCTGCTTGTTTCCCGTCAGTCATTCCAAGTTCTGGTGAACCTTGTTCTCTCTGAGATTGGCTCCTCAGCTGAGGGGCTGATACTATGGCAGGGTCTAGGTCCACACTTGTGCTGTATGTAAAGGAGGCGCAGAGCCCCCTGAAGACAGCGGGGAGCGCAGAAAGCCCTCAGGAAGTACTTCACCAGTGAGAAACTCCCAAGGGAGATGACTCACTACCCAGCTCACCCAGGGGGACACCCTCTTGCAGGCCAGTCCTGCAGAATTTAGGATCAACTTTATTAGGGACAACATCAGGTATCTTTACATGTTGCATAGGACCAGTAGGACTGTACTGGTTAACAAGGCATGATTAACTTGCTAGGAATAGACAAGGACAGACATGGGATGGCATCTTTATTCCAGACTTCAGAATCTTCTTGGGAAGGGTCCCGGGCTCTTCTGGAGGCACTGACTTGGAAGTGCAGGTCAGTATGGATGTCCACAGTTATCGGCCTCAGGCCTGGCCTATGTCACAATGGTCTTCAGACGGCTCCACAGCAAGAGCAAATGAGAGGGAGGCCTCCCTGCCCCCTCTCTGCCCACTGCATCAGCTCCTACAGTTTGGCCAGACTGTCTCCTCCTGTTCTGTCCACCTTGCTGGGAAGAGGGAGGGCAGGATCCAAAAGTCGACGCTTGCTTCCCCGACTCTGGCTCTGGCCAGCAGAGCCATCTCAACTGCCGCTACCTCTTGCTGGAGGTGGCTTCTTCCGGCCTCACCCACCCTGCCATAGCTTCATTAGGGTGTGGGAGAAGGGAGAGGGAAGAGAGGAAAGGGAGAGGAAGAGAGATATTTAAAAATGGGCAACTATCTCTGAGATTTTTCACATGCGTACAGCTCCACAGTGTGAAATGCCTTTCTCACCTTCATCTGATCCTTAGCCCTTTGAGAACTGCTACACCCTTGTAACCAAAAAGGAAACTGAGCCTCATGGAGATGAAGAAACATACCCAAATTACTCAGTGAGAAGTGGCAGAGCCAAAACCCAGTGCTAAGTCTGACTCTAGATCCAGTGCTCTTTCCAGGATAACAAATTGTTTCAATACATTCCAAAGGACCAAAAATCAGAAAAACAGGTATTTGACTTATCCCTCCTCCCCAGATGATGTATCACCCACATTGTTACATGCTGCCTTTGTACACACTGCTCCCCAGCCCGGGGGGCCTTCTCTTCCTCACCTGCAGTCGTTCCAGACCTGCTTCAGTTTAAGTCCCAGCTCCAGTTCTCTCCTTGGAGCCCTGCTTGGGCTGACCTGGAGCTTTCCCTGGCCACACACCGAGCATACACCTGTGTCATCACACCACTGTTCTACGTGCTTGTCTCCTCTACAGAACTAAGGTTGCCCTGAGGGCAGAAATGAGCCCTTTTCATCTTGGATTTAGATTGCAAGCATGGGGCTGGCACGGAGGAGGTGCTCAGTAAATGTTCAGTGAACCAAAGAATGAACAGGTAAACAGTCTCCTTGCAAAACCGGCTGGCCTCCATGTAATGGTCTGGTACACAGAGAGGAGGTGGGAGCCCTGCCTTGGCCAGCAGGGGCCTGGACAGCCCCCAGGATACAGAACCTTATGAGCAACCCTGCCATCTCAAAGTCAGGGAACCCCACCCTGATATCCCACTGCTAAGCAGACCACTGCTACAGGAGTGGGAGAGAGACATCAGTGACCCTGAGCCAACTGCATGTCAAGGGTTGGGAGGCCTCATGGCTACTATTGTCAAGGGGGGCTTCCCCAATGAGGTCCAAAAGACCCATCTTGTACAAGCATCCTAGAGAAGTGCCCTGTGATCAGATGGGTGTAGGAAATGCTACAGCTCAGGCCCGGCGCAGAAGCCTGACACACACCAGTGCACTGAAGGTTATGAGCTGTCTGCAGCAAAGATGACTGTGCAGCTCAGCCTTAACCCAGTGTCTGCCAAACCCACTTGATGATGGAAGCTCACTCCACTTTCACATACACACCCCCTTAATTTTCTTTATAGAAAACTTAGTAACATCCTGTGGAACTAGTGCTCCAGGGAGCACACTTTGGGAATTGCTGGTGAAGGTCACTGAGCAAGGGAGGCACTTCTTTTTTTTTTTTTTTTGAGACAGAGCCTCAAGCTGTCACCCTGGATGGAGTGCCGTGGCATCAAGCTCACAGCAACCTCCAATTCCTCGGCTCAAGTGAGTCTCCTGCTTCCGCCTCTCAAGTAGCTGGGACCACAGGCGCCCGCCACAACGCCCGGCCATTTTGTGGTTGCAGCCGTCATTGTTGTTTGGCGGGCCCGGGCTGGATTCGAACCCACCAGCTCAGGTGTACGTGGCTGGCGCCTTAGCTCATTGAGCCACAGGCGCCGAGCCGGGAGGCACTTCTTATGGAGGGGAAAGCCTCGTGGAGCTGGGTAGGGACACACGCGGGGTAAGAACGGTCCCCAGGAGGGGGTGATGAAGGGTACCAGGGACTTCTCACCAACCAGCACAGAAACTGCCTGGGAGAAAAAACCCAGTACATGAGTCCAGTGGAAAAGACAGGAACGGCATCGTCTGGAGCCTTGGTTTAGTTCTCCTGTCTGCAAAATGGGAATAAGAAGCCCTGCTCTGTCCAGGCTCATCTGATGAGATCATGGAGGTTTATGTTTGTGGAAAGGGACTCGGCACAGCTCCTGTGTATGGTAGGTGCTCAGTCAAACCTACCTTTTGGAATTTACACCAATACATGGGACACTGAAGCCCAGGACCTCAGCGAAAAGCAGGCACAAAACTGCAAAGCATGTAACAATGGGAGCTGTGTATTTTAGGGGTAGACACTCCTAGGCTTATTGCTAGCCCCTAGAGATATCAGTAAATTAAAACAGCTAAAGATTTCTAGCTCAGGAATCTTTAGGAGTTGGTGGAAAAGTCTGGACTGCCAGCAGGCCTGGCTCTAACCTTAGACCTGCCCCCTTTAGAGATGAGAAACTGGGGAGTGGCTTCTGCCAAAGCACCTGCTTCCTCTATGTGCAGGAGGGGGGCAGAGGGCAGAGAGGTGAAAAGACAGTGAGGTAAACCTGCCAGTACACACATACGGTGATCAAGGAGCGTGTCTCCTTTAAGGATGGGACCTGAGGAACCTTTACAGAGATGTCTGTTAGTAAGGGCCCAAATGAAAGGCTGTATCTTCAGTCATGTGCAAAGTTAGCTTCTGCGGACAGAGGAGGAAAGGATGAAGGAACAGCACCCACTAGGCTCTGAGGCAGAGGGGCCTGAGCAGTATGGTGATGCTCTAAAAGCCACACAGGGGTGGGCTTTCATGGCTGGGGACGGACAGATGAGAGAGAGCACCTCCCACAGATACCAGCACAGCTCACAGTAAAGACTGAAATTCTGTAGAGTACCACCTACTGGGTACTTCCTAGACCAAGCCCTTTATGCACGCTGGGCTGGTTCCAAGATCAATTAAGAGACTGAGGGCTAGATCTGAATCTTGAACCTGAGTCTGGAGTGCAAGCTCTTTATATTCTACTATGCTGCTTCTCAGAGTTGGGACTGTTTACAGGCCTTCTCTTGCCTGTCCAGATGCTCCAGGGTGGATAGCAGCTCTGGCTTGTCCCTGTACATGCAGCCACCCAGCATACAACAGGGCTGCACGGAGTACCTGCCAATGAATCACTCACTAAAAAACACTGCAGAAAGCAAATGGCTTTTAAAAGTCAGAGCCCCACTAATACAATATGACATGGTCAGAAACTACAAGGGCCTATTCACTTTCGAGGAACATAGCATTAACAGGATCTAGAAAAAAAATTCCAAATTCTACACGTCTTTGCCTGGAACACTGGAGCACCACAGTCCTTTCTCAATGTGATGCACTAATCTTCTGCTCCCCCTTGCAGTGCAGACAGCCCCACTGTGGCACAGGTCGAGCAGCGTGGCTGGAGTATCGGAGCATCATGTTCCTCTACCCTCTATTCTGCAGATGAGGAAGCCAAAAGCCAGAAAGAAGAAAGGATATCCTCAGCAGGCCACCTCTATTTTTCCTACATAAAAGGCTGTTGTTACAATAAAGAAAAATGCACTCAACATACTCAGCCTGAACACCTGCCATATGATATATGAGCAGGTACAATGAAGTGCTAGAGCAGAGTCACACTGAAAGCAGTAAGGGACACCAGTGGCTGGAAAGGAGTCAAGAAAGGCTTCATTCGATAGGTAGGTGACTTGGACCAGGAGGGACAAGCTGGAAGTTTTAAGGGAAGCTGTGGCAAGGAGGAATAATCTCCAATCCCCTTGCATTCTCCATCTAAGTTCAAAGTTGTTGCTGGGAAGCCCCTTGCTGGATAGACTACAATTCCCAGGCTCCTTTGCATCCAGGTGGGGCCGTGTGACTACTGGTGGCCAATGGAGCATGAACAAGAGTATGTGCCAGTGAAGGTCAAGGCAGTGAAGAAGTAACTGGGCCTTCTCTCCCATCCCTTTCCTTTGTTGCCAGCCAGGAGCAAAGACTCCAGGGCTTCCGAAGCACAAAGAGGAAAGAAGCTGGGTCCCCAAGTCATGATATGAAAGAAACCACCTGCCAACCAGAAGCACTCCTGCTGGTCTGCTACATGACAGTCGGCCTCTGTGAGATGGAGTCTGTCATAGCAACAGGCACCACCAACCAGTGCAGCAGGGACAGGATAAAGGGTGCTCCAGGTGGAGGGGGAAACAACTGAGGCACAGCAGTAGGACAGAGCCAGAGGTATTTCTGGGAGCAGGGGCTGGGCTGTGGCCATGTGAAGGTGGAGGTGGGGTTCAGAAAGCTCACACTGTAGCCATAGGACGAGGTCACGTACAGGGGCTGCTGCCAGGGGCCCTGGTGTTGCTGGCACTGCTCTCAAAGGAAGAGTGGAAGTTGTGAATGGTTTCCTGTAAAATTTGTCTCTCGCGTCCCTGTGGAGGAAATTGAAAACAGACACAGAAAGTCTTGTTAAATCTTTTAACCATTAATTCAATTGACACAGTGCTGTTAATGCTCAACTCATACTCGAAAAACCCATAGGCGTCTTGGGGAAAATAAATTACCTAATTGAAAGAGTACTGAGCTTAATAAAAACACACTGAGTCAGAATCTCCCCCAGCACCCGCCATCATGGCCTGTCAGTGCTAGAGAGGCCCTTGGGACACAGAAGTCTGATCCCCTGTATGAGGCCAGGAAGCAGAGCCCAGCCAGCAGGACTGCATGGTCCCAGGCCCGTGGCCTGAAAGGAAGGTTTCCTCCCTTGCCCTGCTCTGTGTCTTTCCAGCTGTCGGATTTCCAGAGAATCCAACAGAAGCCACATTTCTTCCTGCTACAGGGAGAAAGGATGAACTGCCTTCACTCCTCCTTGGCCAAAAAGTGTCAGATTCCTATTCACAGAGATTCCCTTCTCACCCCATCCCTACGAAACTCCCACCTCACATGATTGCTGCTGACTTTAGACCCTGAGTAAGAGGTGGGCAGGTTTGATCCTCAGAGGGCAGCAGGGTGGATTAAAAATATATTTTTTAAATTAACAAGTAGATGCAGTCAAAATGTAAAGTGAATTAAAAATGTACAACCACTGGCAGATTGTTCTCTGCTAAGAGTGCAATGATAGGGGAGGGGGGTGTCCACTGAATAAGCCCAGACTTCAAATTTTCTTTCCTGTCATTTCACTTGCAGGTGAGGGGGTAGTTTCTGTCCATACCCCCAAGCAGACATCTCCTGTACTGACAAGGCCTCCTAACCCCTGAGGGAACAGTATGATTCTCCTTTCAAAAATTTCCCTTCTTCCAGGCAAATAAGATGGAAACATGGCCTTAGCATTCCATCAACACCAATCTCAAGGCTACACAGTAAAAGGACAGGGCATGGGATGTCTTTCCTCCAACACTAATTATTGGTGGCCTTCCTGGCATGTCCCCATTCCATGTCTGTAAAATGGGGATAATGTCACCCACTAGGGCCTCAATCGAGATGAATGGGGCAGCACTGTGCAACCCACAGAGGGCTAAGAAGTAACAGGAAAGGTGACAAGTGGTTTAATTACCGAACGCCACCTTGGCTTTAACTGTCTGAAGAATAAGGTCAGGGCAAGACAGGGTCCCTGCACTCACTGCCTCCTAGCCTTAGCGGGGAGCAGTGATGATTAAAACAGTAATCCTTTCCTGCATCCACAGCTGATTGAAGATGGTAATGATAATTGCCCTTTAAAAACCCCTGAGCTTCAAAGGATCTGCTTTATAATTCTCAAAAGGAAAAACAAAGCAACAAATGGACATTAAATGTAGAAAAAAAAAGGTTTAATCCACCTAACATTTCAAAAAATGCAAATTAAAACAAGGCACATTTTTGTTAGCCTGTCAAATTAAGACTATAAGACATACTGGCCGTATACACTCTTGGCAAGGCTACAGTGAAGGGAGAATTCAAGCAACCACAGCTGGTGGGAGTGTTTACAGACCCTCGCTATAAAGTAATTCAGATGTACATGCACCTTGATTCTGACTCTTCGACTCAGTAATTCGACTTTTAGACATTTATTCTGATAAAATAATTAGAAAGTTGTCTGTTGCCGCATTCTTTTATATAAAGTTTGGATACCTACATATCCAATGATTAGAGATTTAAAAAAATTCATTTTTGCACATCTATATAGATTTATTATATAAGAAAAGTTCTTAGTGGCATGAGTAGCTGCATAGATTTTGTTAAAGAAACCAAGATGTAAAATTATAGATCCAAATTTATGTTAGCCATGTTATAAAAAAAAAAACATTTGGCACAACATCCCACAGAGTTTTCTGCCTAAAAGTGAATGGCACTGGCCTCTGGGTGACTAGATTATGATTTCTTAAACATAAAACAAACAAAAATCCACCTTTTTAGCATTTTGCTAATGTGCAAATTTAGCAAAATGAATATGCACTGCCTTGATAGGAACAAAAAAGGGGACAAGAAAGAAGCAATGGTTTAGACCAACTAACTCATCATTTCTAGTGCACCTTCTCCAATGCGTAACTCATCTGAAATTAACATACTCTTGTTTTCCCTCAAATTCACTGCCCCCATTTTCTGTTTCTGTAGCAGCCTGTGTCCTGTATTGAGCATGTTCTCCTCAGGAGAGACAGAGGGATGGCTGCAGACTCTCAACTGAAATACTGGGGTGGGTTCCCCTGGAACTTACCTGGCTTGTAGGCTGAGGGTCTCTAGTGCTTTGCTAAACGTATGCTTGATATTTACTGACATTATGTTATAATGAGTCAGATCTGATTGTGTAGGAAATACGTTTTATATCACAACTCTGCTTCATGCAAGCATACACAACTGAAACAAGTCCTGTCATTTCTACCTGGCAAAACATAGTTTTCTATTTTATCCTGTTTTTGAAAATGCTGCTCATGGGTGGCGCCTGTGGCTCAACAGAGTAGGGCACTGACCCCATATGCCGGAGGTGGCGGGTTCAGGCCCAGCCCCAGCCAAAAACTGGAAAAAAAAAGAAAAAAAAAATGCTGCTGATGAACCATTATACAAATTCTACAACCCATCAGCATGCTGTGGCCATAGCAAGACAGACACAGGGCAAGGGAAGCTGGACCTCCCTCTCACACATGTCCCTGGCTGGGTATTCCAGTGTCCTGAGCATTCAAGCCCCAAAGGGCCCAGGCTGTGTTGCAAAAAAAAAAAAAAAAAAGATACGCACTCACGCAGTACAACAATTGAAGAGGCAGGATCCCCTGCAGCCAGGGCCAGGCAGTTCTGGCCCAGAACATCTAATGGGCATCAGGAGGGTTCTTGGAACCTTTGGCCTGAATTCTTTGCTCATTTTAAGCACCAGCCCAAAGTTGCAGCAGTAGCTTGAAACAGTGCAGAAGTTAAATTTTTTTTTTGTAATACCAAACCTCTCCTATTCATGCCTTCTCTCTATGGCACACGAGGATACATGGTCCTCACTTCCAGAGGACTTTCTCTGGTACTATCTGCCCTAGTTCAGACTGGCTTCCTGCCCTCATACCTGCTTCTGTCTGGAGTTGCCTGACTGCAGGGTGGACGCTGCCTATGGGAAGGACAGTGTGGGCCTGAGTGGCTGCCTGGGCCTGGCATGTCAGGGGCATGTGGGTCCCTTGGTTGGGAGCTGATGAGTTGAGCCCCCAAGGAGGGCATGAGCAGCCATCCCTCTGCTTCACCTGATGAGGACACAGTACAGGATGCAGACTGCTATAAAAACAGGGGATGCAGGGCAATAAATCTGAGAGAAGCCGGAAAAAGGTCCTAGTCTGTATAAACTAAGAAAAATGTCCTCCTTTTGGGGTGGGCTCAAGATATCACCTTGACCATACTGGAGATACCAGGTTAAGATTTTTAAGATTTGCAAACCAGCCCAGTTTGTCTTCTTTTTGTGACCCTGGGCCAAGAGCATGGGTCAAAGGGGAGGTTTCTGGCTTAGCAGTTGCCACCTGGTGACACCAGCTCGTCTGTCCTCTCATTCCTCCTGCATCCAGAACCCTCTTTGTTCTCCTTCCTACCTGGCAGACACAGGGCATTCCCCACCTCCATTCTCTCCATGGGTCACACACCTGGCCCTGGTGGACAGGAGGAGGAAGGGTCCTCTAACTCCTGGGCCACAGCTCCCACCACCACTGTCTTCCCCCTCCCCTTTGCCCTTACTCGCATGAGTCACTCTGACCACGCTGGGGCCTCATCTGTCCCTTGGAGCCTCCCAAATGCCATGGCTCTTGCTCTGTGCTCCATCCACTCCTTTAGTTCTTTTTTTTTTTTTTTTTTTGAGACAGAGCCTCAAGCTGTCACCCTGGATAGAGTACCGTGGCATCACAGCTCACGGCAAGTTCCAATTCCTGGGCTCAAGCAAGTCTCCTGCCTCCGCCTCCCAAGTAGCTGGGACTACAGGCGCCCGCCACAATGCCCGGCCATTTTTTGGTTGCAGCTGTCATTGCTGTTTGGCGGGCCCGGGCTAGATTCGAACCCGCCAGCTCCTTTAGTTCTTTACATGAACGACATGATCTTCTCACTGCAGGGCCTTTGCACACATGCTCCCCTCTGCCTGGTCTACATTGCTCTTCTACCCCTTTACCTAGTGGCCCCATTTTCCTTTACATTTCAGCCACCCTGACACTTGCTCAGGAATGTGTTCCCATGCCTTCCTTTCTAGTCTCACTTTAAGCTGGAAGCTTCCATGGCACTACCTGCCTCTCCATTACATGTGCTGTGGGTGAAATGCACTAAGGCAGTACAGCCTGTGGTCAGGACACAAACTCCAGGTTCCAATCCTGGCTCTACCACTTACTGGCTTTGTGTCCTTGGGCAAATTCCTTAGCCTCTCTGTGCCTTGATTTCTCGTCTATCAATATAAACTGGAACTGACCTCAGCAGCTTTCGTACAGATTAAGTGAATGACTATAATATGTGACCTGCTCAGAGAACAGGACTGGGCATGGAACATATATGCAAAGAGCCCTTTTTCATGAATAAATCGATGTTCCAAAGTCTTTAGTGATTGTTTTGTGAACTACCCTACGGCTTCTGTTTCCTGGATGTTGCCTTTCTAACAGCCAAGACCTGCCCACCTCTGTAACCTTCGCTCCTGCCTCGCCCACCTTCTCTGCCCTGCGCATCTAACAGCAGAGTGGAAGTGGTGCTCGTCTGGAAGTCAGAAGTCACCACTCATGTCTAAGCCTAGGCATCCCCTTCTGTAGAGTGAGGCAGTCTAGGCCCAGGAAACAGGCAAGATATCTATCTGACTACAGGCCCTGTAAACAAGCCATTTATAGAAAAGAAAGAACAGATAGTAAAATCATGAGGAAAAACACTGAGTCTTGCAAATGCCTGCAGCAAGGCTAACTAAGTCATTTTGAAGGATCAACTCATAGCCTATAGACAGGCAATAATAATGAATGAGCCAGGTATGCTGGCGCATGCCTATAATCCCAGCACTTTGGGAGGACAGGGCAGGAGGATCACTTGAGGCCAGGAGTTTGAGGGTGCAATGAGTTGTAATGACACTGCTGCACTCCAGCTTGGGTGACACAGCAAGACCCTGTCTCAAATCATCATCATCATTACAAGGGCATGACAGCAACAAAAACAACCACCTCTAATCCTGGCAGGGCTGGGAGGAGCCCCCTCCCCACAGCTTGGTATAGCAGAAAGGTTCCGAAGACCTGGCTGTTGACTCCCCCTCCTCTGTCCACCACCCTGTGACCTGGGCATGGGGTCTCCTTAGACTCTGCGCTAGTGCCACCTGACGAGGTAAGTATAAGGACACCAGCCTCCCTGGGCTGTCCTGAGGACCGATGTAGAAACATATGCTATGTTATGTGTAGATGACAAAGTGCTATGTAAATGTCCATTTGCTGCTGGTGCTACCTGTGTCTGCTCAATATTTCTGTGCCTCATTCAGCAATATTCAGAAAGAACCATGAACATGGCCATGCTCTCTGACATAATCTCATTTCATGGAACACAGCCCAAGGAACAAATAAAAGAAGGAAAAAGGCAAAAGGCAGAGATTTCATTATGGTAATAGTTATAATTGTAAAATCCCAGACATGACGTGACACTATTGTCCAACAAGTGGGAAGCTGTTAGGCAAAGTGTGAAAAAGCATCAGGTAAGCAGGTATTATACATATTGTTGCTGGAGTGAGAAACAGAAAAATCCATCCTATATTTGGAAAAAAACAGAAGGCAAAATGCCTGAATAGCTCAACAGCAACTAAACTAACATTTACAAAGTGAGTATTTGCCCTTTTTTGCTCGTGTTTTTTTTGGTTCTTGTGTGTGTGCACGAGTACACTTTTGGGTGTGAGTGGGGGGGCACTGCTAATCTTCAGCTTTAAAGCTGAGGAGACAGAAATCTGACGTTAGACAATAACATGGGATGCCACCAACAGCGACTGATGGCTCTCCGTGTGTCCGGTGCTCTGCTAAGCACCACCCCATGGCTCTCACCGTGCAGGGCGGCTCAGAGAAGCACATGCTTTGCCCTGGTAACCCTGCAAATACGCAGAGGAGCCAGGATTCCAACCCAGGGCAGCCTGACTCCGGGGCCCATCTGGCTCTGCACCCACGGTGCTCCCGAGGGCGACACCTGGCCCGGTGAGCTGAAATTACCCGAGGGAATGAATTTTCTGGCCAAATCTGGAGAGAAACAACATTTTTTTTTTTTTTTTTTGAGAAACCACCTTATATAGAGAGAGGTATGAAGAGGGAATGAGCCACAGCGGGAGGTGATGAGTGCTTGGTTGTGAGCAGTGTGCAAGTGGGGTTGGCTCTGTCACATTTGCCAGAAGAGGCAAAGTTAGACCTCCCCTGCTCCCCAGGCCCCCAGTGAGCCTCTCAGCTGTCTGAACAAGAAAAGAAAAAAGACTGAGAATAATACCTTGCCTGCGTTCAGTTCAGAAATTGCTGCCAGAATCTGCTGCCTGGACCCATCTGTCTTAATGCCCAGCTCCTTCAAGTCGCCATCAGTCAGCGTGAGGAAGGCCTCCATATCCACCTGGGAAGAGAGGGGGGATTCGCCACCATCTTTTATTCCAACCGCAAAAGAAACATCATGAGTCTGAGCTGTGAGTGCTCACTGGGAGCGAACTGATGATGATTCACGACTCCCGATTCCTGCCTTTATGCTTACACTTTAGTTGAAAATAGCACTAAAACTCCACTCTCTTCAGCTCTAGCCCTCGGATTTTCTGAATAGATGGTGTTTCGGAAAGACCTTTATCTAAAACAAGGAAAATCTTTAAGAGAATAATCTTGGAGGAAAGAAAAGCAGAAATCCAGACCCCTCTATCAGAAAGGTGGACCTGGGCAGCTGCGCCGTGAACAGTCTTGGATGCTGCATGGGGATGCGGTGTGTCGCGGTATCTACCCCGCTTCCCCCACAGAGGACAAGACAGGAGCCGACTGTGGGAAGTCTGGGGGCTGGGGGGAGGGATAAGCAGGAGCAACAATGGAGAGGAGGGCAGAGGAGAGCAGAGGAGGGCTGGAAGAAGGGCGTCTCACAACCAGGTAGTCCCTGGTTTCTACGGGTGAGATCCCAACAGCTCTGTCAGCCATGCCTGTGCCCTGGACATGGAAGTGGGACATCTACTCCAGAGAAAGGACTGGCCTCTGCTCCTCTAAGGCAGGATGAAGGGACAGTCAAAAGTGGCTCGGATGAAGCAAGCACGTCCCTTCCTGCATGCTGGATGACAACAGCCTCAGACAGAGTGGGGCAAAGGACAAGCCTCCACACCTGCCCGAATCCAGCTCTGGTTCACTGGAGGCCAATGTCACTGTCAGCACATGAGGAAAGTAACAGCAGCTAGTTCCAGGTGTGCAAAGCACTGCCTATGCATTTTATGCAGACTGAGTCACCTAACTCTCACAACATAAGGCAGGGGAAAACATCACCCCACTTTGGGGATACGGAAGCTTAGGCACACAGAGACTTTCAGTACCCACAGTCACGTGGCTGAGCCAGAGCCCAGGCAGCAGACCCCAGCACCTGGCCCTTCTGCACGATGCCACATGACACTTCAGGTGCTACAGCTGCACATTCACTGCTTCTCCCCAGGAGGGGCCCTGCCAGCAGCAGCCTCCCTGTTAACATGACTTTCCCTAAGAATTAAGAGACTCTGTCACCTTGTCTTTATAGACAGCCTCACAAATCAGACAGTGCTCATCAGAGAGGTGGGAGTAAGAGCCCACTTCCCACCACACCCTCGCCAGCAGTGCTCAGGAGGAGGCAGCACCGTCGTCCTGGACATGGGCAGATGGGGCACCAATGCCAACTCTACCAAGGGACCCAGGCAGGTCCCTCACCTCAGTTCCCTCCCACTTCCACCACATAAATGACTGAGTGGTTGCAGGATCTACAAAGAGAGTTTACAAACAGCTTTATGAACTACATGCACAAACTGTAAAAGAGATGACTGTACTTTTAAGTTATATGATATTGCCATCATTTAAAACGAAAATTTCATTAACTTATTGAAAATCCTTAGTTTTTCATTTTATAAGTAGGCTTTTTTTATATTCCCTCTCATTGAACCAGATGTTAAAAACTTCAAAACATTTATGTGGAGGGAGGCGTTCTGAAATCCCAATGCCCCTCACCTCATCTTTCTTTCTTTATAGTCGTTTTACTTTTCTGTATTAAAATCAACCGACCGCCCATCTGACCAAGTGACCAACCGACCCACCAGCCAACCATGAGCCAGGTTTGAGTCCGCGGGAAAGTCTGCCCCTAGCCAGGCCTTAGCATGCTCTGAGGTGCAGGTACCTCTACCTGTCTGATACTAAATACACTCCCAGAGTCTCTCTTGGACTTCACAGTCCATGAAATGCTGAAGGACTGAATGAGCAGGTGATACTCATTTGATGAAAACCTCCTGCCCCCTGGCCCAGCTGAACGCCAGTCACCCCCCACCACCCCAGGGCCTGTAGCAGGGATCCCATATCCAGCCTGGCACCACAGCCAACTCTGGGCACTTCTGTCTCCCACACCTGCTCTCCACCTCCTAACCAGTTCCTCCCTGCCACTGGTGCTGCTTCGCCAGCTCCTCTAACTCCTTTGCCTCCACACCGGAGGCTGCAGAGCTTCCTGGCCTGTGGCTGGGCGAGAAAGTCCACATGTCCAGCCCCTGCCTGGCCAGACTCCACTCTCTCCTCCGAACACGCTGGCTTTGGTCCAGCCACAAGCAGCCAGAGCGCCGACAGCTCTCTGAGTACAGTGCCTTCTTCTCAGATGTCCTTTCCGTCTCATTTCCCTTTCGCCAAAGTTCAGCTTAACTCTGTGCTCTGCTCTTCTCTGAGTTCTTTGTTTTGAAGACCCCTTCCGTGGGCTCCGAGTGTTGTGGGCATTTCTGCATTTTCCAGTGCCAGCCTCTGGCAGAGGGCCTGGCAAGGGGCAATGACTCAAGTAGTAAGTAACTAATGAGTGACCACATCAAACTGCCTTCTCCGGCCTCTGCATCTGCACTGACCTTCTCCATCTCTGACCTCTATCAACAAACCCTCCTGGCTCATTTCGGATGGAGCGTACCAGAGATTGAGTCCTCTCCAATGAATCCTTGTGAAGGCTGGGCAGAGAAAGGGTAAAAACATACTACTGTCCTTTCAAGACTCATACCTCTATTTTTTCTAGCTGGACACATTTCTACAGCTAAAACACTGCATTTCTAAGTTTCCCTTGGAGATAAGTACATGTCAAGTGACAAACTTCTAACCAGTGAGATATAATAAAGCTGTGTGGCACTTTTGGGAAGTCTCCTTAAAAAGGACAGGATGTATACTTCTGCAATTTCCTCTCATCCTACTGCTTGGAATGTGGATGTAATGGCTAGTGTTCTAGCAGCCATATTAGACTCTGAGGATGTGGCCCACACACTTTAGTGATGGTGGGGCAGAGCGATGAGAAAACCTCTGAACTGTCTACAGGAAAAATAACCTTATATTTTGTTTAGGACAACATTATTTTGTTTTTCTTCAATACAAGTAGCCAAATCAAATCTTTCCTAATATAGGTAGAAAGATGAAAATCATTAGTCTATCTTTGGTTTCAATACGGCAAGATGAGAGCATGTGTTAACCTCATCCCTCTTGTAAATTCCAATGATGACTAAAAATATTATTTATTATTATTATTGTTAAAAGGAAGAAATTTTTGTCAGTGCTAGAAACCAGGGAAAAGTGCTATATGCATCCCTGATACTTCAGGGGATTTCTACAAGGGGGAAAGAAGTACCCCCTGAGCTGTGAGGACTGGGTCTGGAGGCCAGGGCAGGGGACAATAGGTGGGGTTAAAACCCCAGTCTCACTAATGTCTCCATAGGGAAGCCTGGAGCAGCATCCATAGATGGTGAATCCCCTGTAGTACTCACAGCTTACATGTTACCCAGAGACAAACTGAGTAAAAAGAGACAGCTGAGCCTGCCTCCTCATCAGGGCAGGCACTGAGTCAGTCAGGTAGAGCCCAGGGCACCATCTCAGCTAACCTCATACTGCCCTGACACACAGAAATCCTCCAGCTCTCCCCACGGCACGCTCAGGGTCTCTCCCAGGTCCAAGAGCAGCAGGGACTTTTAGTGAGCAAGTTAAAACTACAGCAAATCTGTACAATCTGCCTTCCACTTCCCTTTAAAATTGAGCTTGGACACACCTCAGTTCCCTACACTGCATAACTGCAGCAACCTCTGATGGATGAAGACCAGGTAAACTCCCCAGCGGGTTGGCTCAAAAACAGGAAAAACCTGAGAAACAGAACCAGGGTCATCTTATGATCCAGAGACACAGAAGCAGAAGTACCTCTAAGACGTTCTCCATACACTCAAAGAGGACACGGAGCATATCAAACAAAAGCAGGCAGCAGGCAGAAATCTGGAAAGATTTCGTGGAGATGAGGAAAATCACTGTTGAAGTTTAAAACACCAAGAAGGGCCAGGCGCAGTGGCACACGCCTGTAATCCTAACATTCTGGGAGGCCAAGGCAGGTGGACTGCCTGAGCTCAGGAGTTCAAGACCAGCCTGAGCAAGAGCCAATCCTGTCTCTAAAAGAAAAACCCAGGTGTTATGGTGGGTGCCTATAGTCCCAGCTACTCGGGAGGCTGAGGCAAGAGAATTGCTCAAGCCCTGCAGTTTGAAGTTGCTGTGAGCTGTGATGCCATAGCACTCTACCCCAGGGTGACTAAGTGAAACTCTGTCTCTAAAAAATAAAAGTAAATAAAACACCAAGGAGGCAGGAATGACAGACTAGACATGGCAGAGGAAGAAAGCCACTGCACCCCCTGCTTGTTCCTTGAACTAAAACACAAACTCCCCAGTCGCATCTCAAGCTTGATGGGGACCATGAGTGACTCTCATGACTGCTACATACTGAGGACAGTTCTCACATGCAAAGCTGGTCACTAGACTGTCCTAATCCAGGGATCACACCCTGCTGCAGGGCTGCTGGGTCTGTGTAGGACAGTGGTTCTCAACCTTCCTAATGCCATGACCCTTTAATACAGCTCCTCATGTTGTGGTGACCCCCACCCATAAAATTATTTTCGTTGCTACTTTGTACTGGTGTAGGACTTTTATTTGGCTAAAACAGTAAGTTTTTTAAGTTTACTGAGATACAATTTACCTACATAAAGTACATAAGACGATGAATTTTAGTATATTCACAAAGTTGTGCAATCATCATCACATTCGATTTTAGAACAATTTTACCTCCCCGAACAGAAACCCTGTACCCATTTAGCAGTCACTCCCCATCCTTCCCTTCCCCTATTCCCGGACAACCCCAAATTCAACTCCCTGACTCTATGGATTTACCTAATCTGGACATTTATGGGGTCAAGCTATGCGTGGCCTTTATGGTTTCTTTCACTTAGCATAATGTTTCAAGGTTCATCCACATTGTATCGTGTCAGTACTTCATTCTTTTCATGGTTGAATAATATTCCATTGTATAGAAGTACTACATTTTATTTATCCATTCATCAGTTGATGGACACTTTGGTTGTTTCCACTTTGGGGCTATTACCAATAATGCTGCTATGAACACTTGTTCACAAGTTTTCATGTGGACGTACGTCTTCATTTCTCATGGGGACACACCTAGGAGTAGAATTCCTAGGTCATATGGTAACTGTGTGTTTAACATTTTGCGGAACTGCCAGATTGTGGAACAGTAATTTTCTTTAAATGTGAATTGAATGCTTTTAAGCAAATAGGAACTATCTCAGATTCCCACAGACCCTACATCCAGATACGTAACATAGATTCCTGAGGATCTGCTTTTGGCTCATTTTAAACCTATAAGCCTGCCAGTCAATCCCACGCAACAAAAATATTTTCAAGATAGACCCATACTTTTCTAGAGAAAGCAGTGCTCAAAACTGCAAAATTCTATTATAACAAAGTAAGCCATAAGGTCCTAGGATTTTCACTGCAATGAACTGAACTAAATGTGCTGAACACAAATTCTATTTCCTCAGCTGTCTCAGTGAAAAAGATCAAGCCAAACTTGCAGACTGAAAGCCTACGTATTTAGACAAAGTTGTTTTTTATAGTAAGATTTAAATTGACATTCAAAAGGAACATCCTTACCTCTTGTTCCTCAAAAATAGGCTGATATTTCTCAAGTGATAATTTCTTAAGGATTCCAGTCAGTTCGTCTTCAAGAAGGAAAGATGTAAAAAAAAAAAAAAAAAGTTTTTTTTAGAATTTAGTAAAATGTATCAAAAAAGTGATCTTCAAATTTCCATAGAGTAGTGATCATCTTCTTTCAAATAATATTCTACAAGCAACTCCAATACAGAAAGATCTAAGCTGTGCTCTGGAGGATGAGGCTGGGGGTGGGTCCTGGTACCTCCAGGAAGACCCTTAATTTCTCCCAAAGCCCCACCTCAGTCTGCAAAGCCAGGGCTGGTTCTCTCAAGGTTGCAATCATCAAGTTCTCAGAACTCCAGCCACTGGGACTAAAACTCTGCTATCCTCTGGGCAAGAATGCACTGTAAATGTTGATGCCAACAAGTCCTCAGCTCGTCTGAGAAAGAACTTACGAGCATGCAGGTTGGCTGCAGACCAGAGCTGGGGTTTAGCTCTTGTCTGTCGAGGCCGTGGCCTTCCCAAAGGAAGGAAGCATCTGAGAGAACAGCAGAGCTTCAAAAGGGGCAGGCTAGAGGAAGATTTGGGGAATCACAGCAACAAAGATAAAGAAAGAAGACAAGACCGGTATCTGGGGGGCTTGGAGAAATAGTCATTTGCACAGTCAATAGGGATTTACCAGACTAGGCACTGGGGACTTAACAGGTGCCAAAACAGACAAGAGGGGAGGTGACAGGCCAAAGACTACAGGGAGGAACAGAACAGGGTTGGGGGGTAGGTGACAGTGTGCCCCTTGTTTTACAGAAGGCTTCTCTAACAAGGTGACAATTGAGCAGTAAATGAGGAGTGAGCTATGTAGACACCTGGGAGAACATTCAGTAGCATCCACCCACCCAGAAACCTATCTGTGGAGCAGTGACTACCAGAGTGCCTCCTAAATGCTAGGAACACAGGATGGAGAGGTCCCTAACCTACTGCACTGGGAAGACACAATGATGAGGAGGGCACAGTGCTCACTTTCGGGTCCCTGTACGTAGCTAGTCCATTTGCTTTTTACAGATACACGAAGCAGACCTTTTTACTGCCCCTATTACTGAAGTGAGGCATCTATCTCAAGGTCATAGCTAGTCTGTGGCAAAGCAGGGACTCAAACCCAGTGGTCTAGTGACCAGGTCTGTGCTAACCCTGCTCCCCTCTTCTCTCACTGGTGCTGAGCGCTATGGTAAAGGGCACGAATGGGGAATGTAGGGACAGAGAGGACAGTGGACCCAGGAGAGTGACCAAAGAAAGCTGCAAGGAAGAGAGGCTACCGAGTGAGGATACACGAGATAATGCGATTCCCAATCCACACATAATCCATTGTACTTTCCTGACACTTTGCTCCTGCTGTGCCCTCCACATGCAGTCTGCCCACAGTGGTGTGCTGGTAAATGCTAACAACTGGCTCTCTGGCTGAGGAGTGTGTGCAGGTATGCATGCAGGCACATTCGTCTCCTGTAGATTTTACTGATACAAAGAATTGATAGCATACAACTTATAAATAATAAAAAATATGATTTCTCTATTATAAATTCCACATAGCAATCGATTCTCACCAAATGCTTTCACTGGTTTTTGCCCTCCTCTTATATCCACAGCCAAGAAGTAGAGTTCTAACATGAACATTGGTTGATAGTTTTGTTTACGTGAACAAATAAGATAGAATGAAACATCGAAGATGTATGTTGGAACTTCACGCAAACAGACTGGCTGAATCAGATAATCGTTTTTCAAATATTGGGAGAATATAGTCTCAATTTTTGTGCTATTCAAAATGTAATGACTGTAGACAAAACATACTTTTAAGTTTAATCTTCATTATAAACATTTTTCTATCACTGTTTAATCTCGACAATCCATAAAACAATGAACTGGGTGGTATTTGCTGATTTCCATGACAGAAATACCGTCGTGGTGGCCAATGTCAACCTACTAACATAATGTCCATGGAAGCAGAGCTGGGAAGAGATGCATAGTCCTTATGAGTTATGCATCATTATATGGTATCTACACCCTACAGATACACAAGACGTAAACAACGCCCAGAGCACAGATAGTGGTCAAATGTATTAAAAAATTAGAAAATAATACATTTTAAGTACATATACATTTTTATAATTACTTAATTATAAGTTCTTGTAACTTTTTAACAAGAGCTGTATTTAATAACCAGCTTGGAAATTTCCTGTAAATTTAACAGTCAGCTCTGGCACCACACTTGCCCAGTTCTTTTTAAGTCTCAGGGTCCAACCAGAATGCCCACTCTCCAGGGCACCCTTCCACTTCCATGATACACAGCACTTTGCCAATAACTCAGGTTTGGGGTTTTTTTTAATTTCAGAATATTACAGGGGTACACATGTTGTGATTACATCATTTTGATTACATTTGCTTCTGTGTATTTTAAGTCAGAGTTTTAGGTGTGCCCTTCGCCCAGAAAGTGTGCATTATACTTGGTAGGTGTGAATTCACCTATCCTCTCCTGCCCTCTCCCACCTACTTGATTTCCACTGAGTTTTATTTTCAGATGTGCACGTAAGTGTTGATCGGCTAATTCCAATTTACATTGAGTACATGTGGTATTTGTTTTTCCATCCTTGCCATACTTCACTTAGAAGAATGGAACTCAGGTTTGAACTCCTTTGTGTTACAATAACCTAGTATCATTATGTTGAACGTGTCTGTCTCCTGGTAAGTTACCTTCACATCCAGCACTGGTTTCCACATCCAGTGACTGCCTATGAGGCCTTCCTGGAACAAACTTGAGGCTCCATCACAGGCCTCACCATTTCCAGCAGGAGTCCAGAGCAGAGGACATGATCTAAAAATGGGGCAGCGCAAAAGCCTGAATGCAGCCCTTGTCTGGAGCCACAAGTTTCCCAGAAGAATACTGTAAGGAATAGCTATTAGGGGACGGATTGCAGCCCCTCCCTCTAACAATCTTATGCTTACAGGACAAAAAGTCTTGCTGTCTCAAGACCCAGGAACTCTGGAAAGGAAAACCAGGCTTTCTACACCAGAGAAATTAAACTAAAAAGAAACCACTAGTAATCTTGTTTTTTCATCCCAATTAGGGCTTTGCGAACCATTTTCTATAGTGAATAAAAGGCAAAGACAGTGGGCGTGGGCAGTCCCTTCCACACATCCACTGTCTCAACTCTTCTGGAAAATGACAAGGCACAAATATCTAAATGAACCTCTGGGGGCTTAGATTCCCACAAATCTCTGAGGTGGGAGAATTCACCAGTGGGAACTTAAGACTCCATGAAAAAAATCTGGTTAGGGAGGAATGCGATTGCTGGTGAATCTCTGAAGCCTTTACAAATGATCGAACTGGACATCACAAAACAGTAAGAGCGGCCCCTCAACAAAGAGGATACCGACGGCAACACACATTTATCAGACTGGAGCCTGGGCAGGGGATTCTCACCAGGCTCAGCAGAACCCGCTTATCACCTTCCTCCACAGCAGCTGCAATGAGCTGCCTGCAAGTGTGCTTTGAGGACCACGCATGCACACAGTGAGGTGGTCCTCTCCTCTGACTTACACACCTCATTTTGCACCTGCCTGGGCCCCTTCTCTCACCAAAGCTCCCTCCCTCCTTCCCCTCTCAGCTCCCAGGAGCCATGGGGGCAGTTTTAAAGGATAGGATTTTTCTCCATCTTCCTTTATCTTTCCTAGGGCCTGACTACAAATCCTCCACTTTTGCCCCGCTGTCCACTCATCTTCCTTCCCTCATCATTCCCGTGGGAGGCGCCCGTGATTCACACAGGGAGGTTCTAAGGTCCCTGGTTGCACTGGGCATCTGTTACCTTCACTTACTCAGTATCCATCTCCGTCCTCCTTCTGGAAACAGAACTTCACTTCTCCCTTGAGGACCCCCTTGTCTCCCACTTCTAATCCATACAATGTTGGCGGGACAGACCCTGGCTCCCGCTCCAAAGGCATACAACTGAGCTAGGCTGGCCAATCAATGCATTCCACCCCCACAGGCACAGAGATGGCCAAGAACAGTGAAGGATGGGCAAATGACCCAAGTCATTATAGATTCTGCCAAGTCAAGCCTTTACCCTGGGGATTTTGCTGGATAGTAGGAAAGTAAAGTAAGCTTTACCATGTGGAGACAGCATCCCTGAGTTGAGGAGAAAAACACTTCCAGAGCACGTGGACCGGATGGGCCTGACACGCCCTAGAGACACTCCCATCACATTGAGCCAATGAATTATCAGGTTTCCCTTTTCCTTAAATCACTTTGAGTGAAGGGTCCCTCACTTGCAACAAAGAATCCTGATTTGTACCGAGTTCAGGGAAAGTAAATAACCCAGTATTGAAGGAGCATTTTTATGGGTGTAGGTTTGTGCATATAAACAAAACTCACCTATATTCAAAAAGCATTAAGGGAGCCCACCCATACCTTTAGCACAGTAAAGACAGAAATACAAGGCAGAGTCAGGGAAGAGGAAGGGCATGTTTATTTAAATAAAAAATACCTGATGCAGGATGCTTATAGCAACTAAGGGTACCTCACAGCTCTGCATGGCCAGGTCATCAAGGTGAGAGGGACAGGCTTTGGGACCCCAAGGGACTCACCGTCGTCCGTGATGGTGCCACTGCTGGAGCCCCCGCTGCTCTTGGACTGCCGATGGGATGAGGAGGAGGACACTGAGGACTCGGCCGTGTGCCCTTTGGGTGATGGGGAGGGCGTGAGGGTGGGGGAGGTGCTTTTGGAGGTACTGGAAGTTCCAGATGGGGGCCTTTTGCTGGTCTCCACTTTCTGCTGAAAAGAATAAGGCAAAAATACATAAGCCATCACCTGGAGGATGGAGATGAGGAAAACGGACGCCTACAACAGGGAACATGGGTAGTATCTGACTCAACACAATGTTTAACCAGGACTAGAAAATCTACTTTTAAAAACATGCAAAGCGGAAAGAGCATTATTAAAACAGTTACAGGAAAATCTGCTCCTGGAGCAGAGAGACTGGGGGGGGAGTGGCGGGATTCAAAACATGGCACATGACCAGTTAGAAAGTCCAGGTACTGGGTCCCACCTCTCCAGCTACCATGTCCCGTCCCCTTACCTCTCTGGGCCTCAGTGAACCAGCTCTAACATGAAAGTGCAGCTCACAGAGGCACAAAGTCCTGTTCCTATGCCAGTCACTTCCAAACTTTTAACCAAAAACGCGTATTATTTTTCCCTTTTGTTTGGTCACATAGCTTTTAAACAAAAGTTTTTAGTATTGAAATAATTCTAGACATATGAAGGAGTTCCACAGATATAACAGGGTTCTCGTACATCCCCTACTCAGCTTCCTCTGATGTGAACATCTTCCACAGCCACAGCACAATTATCAGAGCTAACGGGTTAACATCAGTGCGCCTCTGCTAGCTGGATTCCAGACTTGCCTTAGTTTCCCTGGATGCCCCACTGATGTCACAATTCTGGCCCAGGCCCTGATCCAGGACCCCCGTTGCCCTGTGTTGTCCTAACTCCTTTGGTTCCTCTAATCTGTGACGGCTCCTCAGTCTCCGCTTGTCTTTTGTGACCATGACACATTGAAGGATCTTGGTCAGGTATTTTGAAGAATGCCCCTCAATTCTGACTGGCCTTATGTCTTCCCATAATTATATTTGCCTGTGTATATGTGGGACAACTACCACAGAGGTGATGTGCCCTTCTCAGGGTGTCACGCCTGTGCATGGAATCTGATTTCTGGTGATATTAACCTTTGCTACTGGGTGCCTGGCAGGTTTCTCCACCGTAAAGTTACTATTTCCCCCTTTATATCTTACAAATATTTGGGGGGAGATATTTTAGGATAAATATCTTTTTTTCTTAAGGTTTGGCCCACGAATCTTAGCATTTATTGGTGGATTTCATATGCAGTGACTGCAACCCATGGTGTTCCAATGGTGATTTTCAATTTTGCTTACTCCCTTCCCCTTTATTATTTGGAATGCTTCTGCCCAGAAGAGTTGTATCTTCCTCTCCTATTTATTTACTCAACCACTTATTCCTATCAGTTTGGACTCAGGATATCTCTTATTCTCTGGGCAATCACCCAAGACTATTGTTATCTATGTTGTTGTTCACTGTTCCAGCTTTAGCCATTTCAAGGTATTGAAAGTTGGCGCCTATGTCCTTCCAAAATGCCTCTTTTTTTCTTCTTTCTTTCTTTTTAAAAGCTTTCTGACACCACAAAATACTTTAGGCTCATCTTGCATTTTCTCTATCTAGTAGACAAACCACTTCTCCAAGTCCTTCCAAGGTCTCTTGTATCAGAAAATGGCATTTAGAAATGAAAATCTGGTTACTAGGTTGCTCACTGCTACTGAGATGTCACTGTTTCTAGGTCCTCTCAGTGGAAAGAACAAGGAAATATGGGAATGTATACTAACCTGTGCATACACAGACAGCCACACTGACTTCTACATGTATCAACTCTGTGCATGTATTTTTAACGCATGTATTCAAGCTGATTCACACAGATAAATGACTTAAATCCACCTTCATTGAAGCTTCATTACATAGACAGGACTGACCAAAGCGCTGACTACTGATGACCAACTTAACCTTCAGCCCCCCCTCGCAATGGAGGTGACCAGTGCCCATATAAAGCTGCCTATGGGCTGCCAGCTACCAGTCAACATACTAGCATGCAAAAAACATCACTTTGGAGATTCTAAGCATTTTAGGAGTAGTCTGCTAGAAATGGTTGAAGACCAAATATACATATATATCCCTACAGTTTTGCCTTTTCTATGATGTCATACAAATGGAGTCATACAATATGCAGACTTTTGGGTCTGGCTTTTTTCACTCAGCATAATGGTACACACTCCACTGCATGAATGTACCATAGTTCATTTATCCATTCAGCTGCTGAAGAGCATCTGACATGTTTCCATCTTGGAGTGATTATGAAAAAAAACTGGTATAAAAATTCACAGATTTTTGTAGGAACAGAAGTTTTATAAAAATTCACTTAGGTAAAAACCTAGGAGTAGATTTTTAGTTTTACGAGAAACTGTCAATCTTCTCAAGGTGGCTATAGTATTTTACATTCCGACCAGAAAAGGAGTTCCAGAAATTCTGCGTTTTTATCATTACCCATGCCTTTTTATTTTTTAATTTAGCCTACTAGATTTATAGTGCTATCTCAATTATGGGTTCAATTTGCATTTTCCTAATAACTAATGATGTTGAACATCTATATACCTTCCTTAAGTATCTGTTTAGCTATTTTGCCCATTTAAAATTGGTTATGTTCTTACTGTTGAATTTTGAGAGTTCGTTATTTATCCTGGATAAAAGACCATTATCAGATACACGATTTCCAAGTATTTTCTCCTAGTCTGCAGTGTGTCTTTTCATTTTCCTAGTGGTGTCTTTTGAAAATATTTCAGCTTTGATGAAGTCTAACTGGCAATTTTTTCTTTTATGGATCATGCTTTTAGTTCTGTATTCTTTGACAAATCCAAGGTCATGTAGGTTTTCTCCTAAAAGTTTTACAGTTTTTCATTTTCTATTTTAGTCTCTGATCCATTTCAAATTAATTTTTATATCAGGTGTGAGGTGTATGTAGAGGTTCATGGACATCCAATTGCTCCAGAACTCTTGGCTGAAAAGACCAGCCTTTCCTCATTCAACTACCTTCACACATTGCAAAGAGAATCAGCGGACGAGGCTCCCTATACTGCCCCACTGATCTCAGCACCTGTCCCTTCACGAAGACTCCACTGTAACTTTACGGCAAAACTTCACATCAGGTAGTGTGAGTCTTCCAACTTAGTTCTTCTTTGTGATTTTTTTTGATTATAATTTCTTTGCATCTCTACATAAAGTTTATAATTAGTGTTGGTATTTTAATTAGGATTTGAATCTATATGCCAAATTACAAAGAACTGCTATCTCACAATATCAAGCCTTCTGTCTCATTTAAACTTCTTTGACTTATCAGTGTTCTGTAGATTTCAATTTATAGATTCTACATGTATTTTATTAGATTTATACCTAAGTATTCATTTTTTCATATAACACATTTCAAATGCATTGCAAATGGTATTTTTAAAATTTTGAATTTAAAAATACTAGTTGTTTCAATACTAACTGTTCAGCAATGACATACAGAAATATAGTTGACTTCCGTATATCGTCCTTGTATCCTGAGACCTTGTTTAACTCACTTATTAATCCTTGGAGCTTCTGTGTAGATTCTTTGGAGTTTTCTATGTGGACAATCATGTCATCTAAGAATATTTTACTTTTTCCTTTCCAATGTGCAGGTCTCCTGTGTCTTTTTCTCGCCTTATTGTACTAGTTGGTACAAAGCTGAGAGAGTTGGAAATGAGAGAAAGCATCCTTGCTCCCTATCTTAGGAGGAAAACACATACCTCAGTCTTTTACGAAGTATGATACTAGCTAAAAATGTTTTATATCAGATACAGGAAGTTCCCTCAATTCCTAGATTGTTGAGTTTTAATAATGATTGAATTTGGATAAGTGATTTTTCTGCATGTTATTCTTTATGGTGAATCTCACTATGTTACTCAATCTCTGCAAGTTACTTAATATGGTGAATCTCACTGATTTATTTTCTAATGGTGAACCAGAAGTGTATTTCTGGGATGAAACCCATTTGGTCAGAATGTGCTATCCTTTTATCACTGGATTAGATTTAGTAATATTTTTTGAAGAGTTTTATATGCATGATCACAAGGACTACTGGTTTGTCATTTTCTTTTGTTACTCATGAAAATACATCCTTGCTCCCAATCTTAGGGGAAAAGAGGAGCCAGGCTTGGTGGCTCATGCCTGTAATATCAGCACTCTGGGATACCGAGGTGGGGGGTTTTCTTGAGGCCAGCAATGGGCAACATAGCAAGACTATGTATCTAAAATTTATAAAATTTTAAAAATTAGCCAGGCATGAGAACACTCATAATTCTAGCTATTTAGGGGATTGAAGTTGGAGGACTGCTTGAGCCCTACAGTTCAAGGTGGAGAGTAACCTGGCTCCCAACTGCACTTCAGCCAGGTTGACAGAGCAAAACCCTGTCTCAAAAAAATATATAATAATAATTCAACAATTCAAAATGAAGAGAATAATTCCTGGCAAGATAGAAAATACAAAACTCACTCCAGAAGAAACAGATAAGCCAAATAGCCCTCCATCTATTAAAATAATTTATTTGGTAAAATTTAAAAGAGAAATTGAAGGTCCAGATGGTTTTACTGGCATATTTATCAAGCCTCTAAGGAAAAGGTAATACCAGTTTTACACACTCTCTTCCAGAAAATGAGGAGAAGATAATATTATAGTTCCCAACTCATTTTATGAGCCAACATGACTCTGGTTTTTTCCTTCAGCACTTTAAAGATGCCATGGCACTGTCTTTAATTTGCATGGTTTATGAAAAGAAGTCTGCCGTCATTCCTATTTTTGCAATTTCTATTTTTCTCTGGTTGCCTTCAAGATTTTCTCTTTGTGTTACTTTTAGTAATTAAAGTTTGATAAGACCAGGTTATCTGTTTGGTATTTACCCTATTTAGTGTTTTTTGAACTTCCTAGATTTGGAGTTTGGCATCTTTTATTAGTTTGGAAAAAATGTCAGCCACTATCTCTTTTCTTTAGCCATTATTTCTTTAATATTCCTTCCTGGAAAAAATGTTCAGTCACTACTTCTTTTCTTTAGCCATTATTTCTTTAATATTCCTACCATTCTCTTTCTCTCTCTCTCTCCCTTCAGGATTTGAATTGCCTATATGCTACAGCATTTGATATTATCCCACAACTTCGTGATGCTCTGTTTTGTTTTGTTCTTGTTTATTTTAACTTTTTTTCTTTGTTTTTCAGTTGGGGTAATTTTCTATTGCCCTATCTTGAAGTTCACTGATTCTTTCCTTGGCCACAAAAAGTCTACTGAGGAGCCTGTCAAAAACATTCTTCATCTTTAACACTGTGTTTTTGACTTCTAACATTTCCACTGGAATCCTTATATTCTCCATCTTTCTGCTGAAATGGTTATTCATATGTTCTTACCTGTTGGTCACACTTTTCATTACTACCTTTAACATTATTCATCATAGTTATTTTAATTTATTTTATTTTATTTTAGAGACAGAGTCTCACTTTGTTGCCCTTGGTAGAATGCTGTGGCATCACAGCTCACAACAACCTCCAACTCCTGGGCTTAGGCGATTCTCGCCTCAGCCTCCCGAGTAGCTGGAACTACAGGTGCCCGCCACAATGCCCGGCTATTTTTTGTTTGCAGTTTGGCCGGGGCCGGGTTTGAACCCACTACCCTTGGCCCACTGAGCCGCAGGTGCTGCCCCATCATAGTTATTTTAAATTCCCTAACACTCCTGTCATATCTAAGTCCAATTCTCATGATTGCTTTGTCTCCCAGGAGTGTAGTTTTTCTTGTCTTTTTGTATATTTTATAATTTTTGCTAAAAATTGGACATCTTGTATAGTAGAGACTGAGATAGTTTTTCTGCCTGGGAATGGGTACTCTCTTTCTTATACTAAACCTTTAATGCTCCTGCTAGCTAACTATATCCCAGTGTAGAAAAAGAAGTCTTTCCCTTAGGCTTTGAAAGATTTTGTCAAAAAGCTGCCTATATTACTAATAAATCCTTCTCTCTAAAAGGACATTCTCAAATAGAGTTTCCTATTAAGCAGAAGATAATTAGTTTATCCCCATAAAACGGATCTTTGCCAAAAGCAAAGAAACATGGCAGCATAACTGGGGAAAGATTGGGGGAATACACAATTATTTGGGATTATCTGGAATACCTGAACTATTCTCTACATCCCCGATGTGGCAGACTAACTGTGTTAATGACGCCATCTCCAACTTTCCCTGGATTCCATACCCTTTGCTATGTAGCTCTGTGCACTCCCCCATGGTGGGCTTGTTGACTTGCTTCAACTACTTGGTTTTTAACCCACACCTTTACACACTGCCACGAGAACATGTTCACGCTTGCTGTGGACACACATGACCCAGCTGTCATATGAGTGATGCCCCCAGATCAGAAGACCCCTGCCCAGCTAAGTCCAGACTAAACTGCTGACCCCAGATGCATAAGCTAAGTAAATCTTCTTTTGTTTGAATCACTGTTTTAGGGTAGGAATATAAAGCTGATCTACCCAGTGGGCCTTTGGGTCCCCAAAGATCTGGAAAGTGGTGTGCACTTTTAAATCCGCCCATTCTGTGTCTCCTAAGGCTCACTTCACACAGACAAATGATCATTCTAAAGACCATGCTCGTGAATATTCCACTACAGTGGAATTCCACTGCTTGTTTTAAGCAAAGTACAAAACCAGATTCAGGAGACTCAGATTTTGAATACTAATTTCTAATTCTGACTAAGGGAGTGTTTGAAAAGCACTTCATGTCTCTATTCTGCTGCTGGGGTAGAAAGTTCCCTTCTTGTCCTTTGATTTAGGGCAGTGGTTTCTAATAGCCCTGGGCAAGGCTGGCTGCATAGACTCTCTGGGAGAAACAGATTCCCCAGACCCTATCCTGAGAGTCTCAGTTATCCTGGGATGGAACCTAGAAATCTTAATTGGGTGGCGTCTGCAGCTCAGTGAGTAGAGCACTGGCCCCATATACCAAGGGTGGCGGGTTTGAACCTGGCCCTGGCCAAACTGCAACAAAAAATAGCTGGGCATGTGGCGGGTGCCTGTAGTCCCAGCTGCTTAGGAGGCTGAGGCAAGAGAATCGCCTAAACCCAGGAGTTGGAGGTTGCTGTGAGCTATGATGCCACAGCAAAGAAAAAAACAAAAGAAATCTGAATTTACAGATCTACAGTGTATTATTATGTTAATAATATCAGGTGATCATTGAAATGGATGGTTTCCCCAGTTTACTGTTTCCTGAACGCCTCTTTTGACCTAATTCCATCAGATTATACTTGTTTATACATTATATTTCATGTGATTATATATGACAGATACATCCAAGTGAGGTAGTAGTTAATACAGTTTATAACTTAGATGCCTATTTCCAACACCAATTTAAAGAAGCTAATAATATCTAACACATCTAATAAAAATCCTTAGAATAGGGTGGTGCCTGTGGCTCAGTGAGTGGGATGCTGGTCCCATATACCGAGGGTGGTGAGTTCAGATCCAGCCCTGGCCAAACTGCAACAACAACAACAACAACAAATAAAATAAAAAATAAATAAACTTAATTTAAAAAAATCCTCAGAATAGAAATATCACATTTTAGACAACAGAAGAAAAAAACTATATCAAAGCCTCAGACTAGCAGATTTAATGAGTAGCTCTGAGTTTCCTAGAAGCAAAGGCAAAAATAGAAATACAAAAATTATATAAATTCTTACTATCTGATGAAAAAACATCAAAATATCAGTAGTTTTCTTTTTTTGTTTTACAGCTGGATTCTAAAAGAAAATTATATAGCTCCTTTACACAAATACTGAAATTTTGTGTAACATAATGAAAAATAAGCTAATGTGTAGGGAGAGAGAACCTGTTTTGGAGCTAAATTGTAAAAGGAACCTAATTATGTAGGTCCTATGGCATAAGGAACTCTGAATAACAAAAAGTTACGTAACTGACAATGGCTGAGCAGAAAATAAAGATTACTTCACATACATACACTAAGCCGCAGATCTCTGAAGCCACTTCTTTGGTTGGCAAAAGTCCAGGGATGAGGTTGGTTGTAGCCTAATTTTTCTCAGGAAGAAATCTGAAGACATCTAAGAAATATGATGAGGGTTGTGCCTGGACTTGGGTCCTAAGTCTTAAGAGAAGGAACTATCCGGAACCCTGAGGGCAGTGGGCAGAGAAGCTGGTTCACTCACAACTGGGCACCTATACTCTGGGGTATATCACACTTACTCCACATATCAACCAAGGCAAAGGGGTTCAGGAAGTGGAGGGGCAGAGCCCCAAGACAGTAAAAGACTCTTCATTCCAGAGAGGCACTTAGGGTTTCTCATGCTGTGCATACTCGAGATGCTGACGAGGGAGTGACCTTGAGCTGGCTGCCCTGAAGGAGGAACCGGGCCAAGAAGCTGGGAGGTTAAGGCTCAGGCTCCATCCTGCCTGGAACCTGCCTTCATTGCCTGGCTCTTGTCTCTGGAGCACCCAGGATGTGCTCACCAACAACCCAGGCCACCCTAACCCTCCCCCTGGCTTGTCGTTCATCCTTCAGATGCCCACCCAGATGGCACTCAGCCTGGGGAGGACCCCCACCTGTGTCCCCTCGGTACCGCCACTTCTCTCCACAACAGCTACCATTGCATGAAAACATGAATGCTTGTGTCCTTCCTAACACCCTGAGCAGTCACCAAGTCTCCCAGTTCACAGTGGGATCCTCTCTGCTGGCGGTGCCAGGCACAGAGCAGCTCCCACGCGGCACGTGATGGGCGACAGGTAGAGGTACCTCAGACAAAGACCACTAACATGCTGTTTCAGGGCCCCCTACCAGGCCCCAGTCTGATGGCAAAGTGTGGAGCTGAGGTCTGACCCCAGGCAGTGCCAGGCACAGAGCAGCTCCCACGCGGCACGTGATGGGCGAGGGCGACAGGTAGAGGTACCGCAGACAAAGACCACTAACATGCTGTTTCAGGGCCCCCTACCAGGCCCCAGTCTGATGGCAAAGTGTGGAGCTCAGATCTGACCCCAGGCGGCGGCTGCTGAACCCCTGCTCTTACCTCTTTCACTCTCGTTAATGGACAAACAAGGTGAGGCTGGATGATCCCCGGGGCTGCAGGAAGCAGGGGTGCACCCTGGCAGTTCATTGCACCTCAGTGCCCCCGCCTGCCCCTGGAGACACAGCAGGAGGTGAACACAAGCAGTGGACTGATTTAGCCTGCTCAGGAAGCCCCTGAATGGCTGTCTGGAAAGGACCTGGCTTTCGTCCTGTCCCATGACTAAGATACTGCCTGTGCTCCCTGGCCTGTGGGCCATGTGAGGACAGAATCTGTGAGTGTAGCAGGTGGAGTCGACCCAGTGTAAGCACCTTGCCACCAGGAATGCTGCTGCCTGCTGGGAAGACTGGAAGCTCAGAGGAGCTGGACCCGAGTGCTGGCCCCGCAGGACTTGACTGACGGCTGGGCTTCTGGTCAGATAACCTGGCTGCTTTCTTCCTCTGGGCAGCGATTTGGGACAAGACGCTGTCTGTGCTGCCACCTGAGGAGAGAGAAACAGGGGTGACCTCCGTAGGTACAGAGTGCTTACTCCAATACCAGAGTGGAGGGCTGCACAGTGCTGAAACCATGTCTGCCAGACTCCCTTCTACGTGTGGCTCCAGGCCAGGGTTGACCGCCTGAGAACTCTGCTTGAGAAGTGGAAGGTAGACAGCAGGCAACAACTACCATACCACGAAGGCGCCATGGTAAGAGGCAGGAAGGAGGCAGCATGGCCAAGATCCAGCCCATCCTTGCTTTCCCCGTGCCACACGGGCTCACGCCTGCTCCTCCCAGGCACAGCATGACAGCCTGCCTCAGACTCCCAGGGCAGCCCCTCTGCAGTGCTGGCCAGCTGCTCGGGCTGGCTTACCCAGTCACACCAGAGCTTAGAAGAGCTAGTCCCTGACTGTTCCTCACTAACGGACTCTCTGTTTGGGACCTTTATGTCTCCAGCTACTCCCACAATTGAATCAACAAACTCCCAACTCAATAAAACTCAGAGCGGCCAGCTTCTTTGACTGAATCCCAATAGCTATCTTCCCACTGTTTCTCAAATCTACCGGTAACCTTGAATTATGATAAAAGGAAGGGGAAAAGAGAATACCCAGGGCTGGGAGGAGCTCGAGGGAAGACACTAACAACTCACATTTACAGAGGGTTTACTGTGTGCCAGGTACTGCTATAAACATTTCACATGTATGAACAGCTAGAGCCATTCCAGAGGGCAGAATGTATCAAAAGCCTCAAAAATAGGCAAACTCACAAACTCAGCTGTCCTGACTCCAGGGAGCTTATGTTGTGGAAATGACTGAACAAGTGGGCAAATCTGGAGGCATGAAGGGACTACTCAGGGAGGCATTACCTGCAATAGCGCAGCTAGGAAGAGCCCTAGTGTTACACAATAGGGAATTGGTTAAATAAATAGTGAAGCCTCATATAAACAGAATACTGTTTGGTTATTAAAAAGACGCTGTGGGCCACCCGGCACAGCGCGAG
>CAUYRH010178666.1:0-23197 GCA_963574655.1 Perodicticus potto
CCTTTCACCTCTAACAAAAATTCACTCTCACTGGATAAAAGACTTGAACTTAAGACATGAAACCATAAAGATTCTTGGAAAGAGTGCAGGGGAAACACTTGAAGAAATTGGCCTGGGAGAAAACTTTAAGAGAAGGACCCACCCCGGCAATTGAAGCTATACCAAAAATACATTACTAGGATCTGATCAAAGTAAAAAGCTTCTGCACTGCCAAGAACACAGTAAGTAAAACAAGTAAACAGCCCTCAGAATGGGAAAGGAAATTTGTAGTTTATGTTTCTGACAAAGATTTGATTACCAGAATTCACGGAGATCTCAAACTTATCAATAAGAAAAAGACAAATGATCCTATTTCATTGTGAGCAAGAGACTTAAACAGAAGCTTCTTTGAAGACAGGTGCATGGCCTACAGACACATGACAAAACGCTCATCATCTTTAATCATCAGAGAAATGCAAATCAAAACCACCTTGAGATATCATCTAACTCCAGTAAGATATCCCACATAACAAAATCCCAACTACTGATTTTGGCATGGATGTGGGAAAAAGGGAACGCTTCTTCACTGCTGGTGGGAATGGAAGCTAATACGTTCCTTTTGGAAAGAAGTTTAGAGAACACTCAGGAATCCAAAAGTAGAACTGCCATTTGATCCTGTAATCCCTCTACTAGTTATATATCCAAAAGACCAAAAATCACTTTGCAACAAATATATTTGCACCAGATTGTTCATTGTAACTCAATTCATAATTGCCAAGTCATGGAAGAAGCCCAAGTGCCCATCGTCCCTTAAATGGATTAATAAATTGTGGTATATGTATAACATGGAATACTATGCAGCCTTAAAAAAGATAGAGACTTTACCTCTTTTATGTTTACATGGATGGAGCTGGAAAATATTCTTCTTAGTAAAGTATTTCAAGAATGGAAGAAAAAGTATCCCATGTACTCAATACTTTTATGAAACCAATTTATAATTACTCACATTTTCTTACGAAAGATAAATCACAACTATAGCCTAGGATGGAGGAGAGAAGTAGAGGGGGAGGTGAGGGGTGGAGGGAGGTTCAATAGAGGGAGGGTAAACAGTAGGAATACACCTATGGAGCATATTTTAAGTGTACAAGTCAAATCTACCAAGTATAGAACATAAATGTCTTAACACAATAATCAAGTAAATGAGGTGAAAGCTATATTAATTAGTTTGATGTAACCATTCCAAATAGTATAGAAAAAAAATAAACACATTGTACCCCACAAAAGCATAAGTGTATTCATGATCTATGTGTATATGACTTAATAAAAGAGAAAAAAATAAAAATAATAAAAATAAAAATGAGATAAATGTAACAGAGTCTGGAATACAAGAGAAAAATCAAGGAAACTAAAAATGAGGAACAAATGCTAGGGCTCCACATCTAAGAAGTCACTGTGCCTTGCTATGGGTTCTGAGGTGACTGTGCCTTTAAGTTCAACTGATGGAGTCAAGGGAAATGTTCTATTGAATTCAGTTTGTCCGAAATCTGCAGCTTGCATGTTTTCAGTTTGCCCTAAAGGATTCTCCATATGTAGTGAAATATGACCCAACTTGAAGTGGAAACAAGCTGTACCCCAACCTGGAACACATCCTTGTAACAAGGTGTCTGTTCTCATTCAGTCTGAGCAGCTGAACCTGTAGTTATTAACGACCCAAAAGCCGCCACAACACAATCATGTAAGGCAAGTGCTGATGGAAGCCGATGAGGCAGTTTCTATGTGTCCCTTCCTTTTATCTGGCTATAATTACAACCTGCACATGTGACAGATGGAGAACTCTAAGCCATTCTCTGTCTAGACTGCTACCTGAACCTAGAGTCATAATTAAAGTCACAGAGAGACTCTGAGCCCCCAATAGTTGCTAGCCAAGACCTAACAGGCCCCAAATAAGTGATTAAGGGACTTAGGCTTTTCAACAGATGTAGTCTGAGCCTAGGTTACCTCTAATGATTAGCCAAGTCCTTTTGGATTAACTCTGCATGTTTGCAGCAGTATTCATGGTCAGACTTCACTATGGGGCTGCTGACCTATAAAGTACTTCACTCAGAGGGTAGGTGGTGAGACATCAGCAGAGGGAAAAGAATTTTATCAATGTGGTGAAGTGACAGCAAGTGACTATACCCACCCCCATTTTCACACATCCCTCGTGCTTGATCTTTTCCCTGTGGATGCTGTATCATGATACCCACTGCCCCCTCTCATCCCAGTGGGGGCATCTGGTTTTTGTAGAAGCAGTGTCTCTGTGTGCTCATGCCCACACTTGGAGGGGCTCATCCCCACTGCAGGTGGTATTTTCACATGTGGATCTACCTAACCTGCTTAAATAGGCTTTATTTTTCCCATTTGGAAATGGTTCTATACATTTGCTCTTGGAAATCAGAAAGTTGTTCATTTTGGAGGCAGGTAGTGTCTAGGAGTTCTCAACTTGTAACCCCTCAAATAGTATCCCCTTACCAAATTTGTTTTGCATACACTCTCTGTTCTTTGTCCCCATTTCCTCAGCCATGTTCTCCATATCATGCAGTGCTCTCCATCAATCCACTATAAATACTGTCATCAAATAAGAAAATATACCTCTATTTGCAAATTAAATTGTAATATAAAAATTGACAGATACTTAATGGTTTTGTAATTCAATTTTTTTAGATTTTCTACCCTTTAGTTTTACAACAATGGCTCTGATGGTGATTCCAGAAAAAGAGTTCCAAAATTGCTGTGAAGGATGGACTAGGTCCTGGCATCAATACATAGCTTCTCAAGGGGAGTACTTCAAAGATGACCATAGTGATATTTAGCAATGAGGAATGTAGCACTTTTTCTCTAAGATGAATTTGTGAACTTAATTGTCAGAACTCCTATTTACCTTAAGTTTCTGACTATTTCTGAATTATCAGTTGTTTTGTTTGTTTGATTTTCCTTTGAGACAGAGTCTCACTATATCATCCTGGGTAGGGTGCCATGGCGTCACAGCTCACAGCAACCTCCAACCCTTGGGCTTAAGTAGTTCTCTTGCCTCAACCTCCCAAGTAGCTGGGACTACCCATGCCCACCACAATGCCCGGCTATTTTTTTATTGCAGTTGTCATTGTTGTTTAGCTGGCCAGGGCCCAGTTTGAACCTGCCACCCTCGGTGTATGTAGCTGGAGCCACAGCCACTGTGTAATGGGCACTGAGCCTTAATTATCAGTTTTGAGACTAAGGAGTTATGTCAAAGAAGGTACAAAATTTGTCTTTTCTTCTCTCCTCACTTTTTGTAGTGTCATTATATTTTCATGGATAACTAAGTTATTGTAATCTACTGATGTCATTATTTACTTTGATGCTCAAATTATTTGACGCTCAAGAATGAGGGATGTGTGAAAATGGGGGTGGGTATAGTCACTTGCCATCACTTCACCACATTAATAAAATTATTTTCCCTCTGCTGATGTCTCAGCACGTCCCCTCTGAGTGAAGTAATTTATAAGTCAGTACTAATCTACTAATGTCATTATTTACTTTGATGCTCAAATTATTTGAGTCTTTACCATTAGTCTCAATGTAATTTTTTTAACAATCCACAATCCTGCTGGTTTTTGATGGTTCCTTGCTTGCTGCCTACGTGATGACTTAGAATTGGCCAATTTTCTGTGCAAAGTGACTTTATTTCTTTTTTTTCTGAGGTGTTGAACAAAGTTTTGAGTTTATAATCTGGACGTTGTTTGTGTTACTACTTAGATTGTCCTTGTTTCTAGGCTTTTCAGTTGATAAAACTAGAAAATACTTATTTTTAAAGACAATAATTATTATAAATTTCCACTATTTCCAAGTAAAATTGTTTTAACATTTTCACAAAAACAGTTCATTTCATAGTTTTAACCAAAATAGTACCATTTTTGTCACTGGATTCATTTACTGTTCATAATTTTTTTCCATACAGTGGATTAAAATTTCTAAAAACAATCATGGACTGGCTTTCTGGTTGGATTTCATGTAGGATGAGTTTTAAGGCCAGAATTCTTCCTCAACATTTTTTCCCAAATGTTTGAAAAAATTTCTCTCTTCTTTAGAACATATTTGTTCAAATCTTTAGGCCATTATTAAAATTGAGTAGTTTATCTTATTATTGAATTATAACCATTGTTTATATATTTTGAAAATATTCTTTTTATATGATGTGTTTTGCAAATGTTTTCTATTAGGCTATGCCTTATCTTTTTATGTTTCTAGCAGAATCATTGATAACAGAAATTTTGTCTTTTACCAGTTTAGCTTTTTTTTCTTTTTGGTTCTTTACATGCTTGTAACTCAAGGCATCAAAGTTTTTTCCCTATGATTTTTAATGGAAGTTTTAAGGTCTTAAAATTATAAAATAATTGTGAAACCTTATATCTTAAAGTTTGTAGTTAGACAATAATATACTTTGAATTAACTATGTAAACAGTTGTGAGGTAAGTGCTCCATTTCTTCTTTATAAATATGGATATCTGATTGCACCAATATCATGTGTTGAGAGAACTATCCTTTCTCCATTGAATTACCTTGACATCTTTGTCAAGATTTAATTGGTCATATGTTTTTAGGTCCAATTCTGGTTTATTTCTGAACTCATGATTATGTCCCATTGACTTATGCATCTGTGTTTATGTCAATGCCATCTGTCTAATCACTGTAGCTTTATATTAAATCTTGTAACTGGGTATTGTTCTTCTAGATAATTTTAAGTGCAATTTAGTCTCTGCCTGTCCACCTGAAAAATCTCTAACAAATGAAAAATTAAGCCTGCAGTGATTAAAAATATGAGAATAAGAAGATAATTAATTTAAGAATATATATATTATGTTGAAATTGCTTGCTAACCAGGAAAATGAAATCCTAGAAATAATAAAGAACAAACTCGGAAAGACTGGATATGTAAAAGTTCAAAAAGCTTCTTACAATGGAACTCATAAACAAACAATGAAAGTAGAAGACAATATTTAACCACATTTTAACACAGAAGGAGTTGATATACCAAAAGTTCCTTCAGTTTTATAATAACTGGTGGTTAACTGCAGAATAAAGAACAATAGAGATGTGGAAAAAATCAGGCAAATCATCATCCCCAACTGCAAATGGTGAAAGTATTCAGAACCTTCAAGTCTTTGTTGAAAGTAACCAACAAATAGGTATCTGGATGGAAGCCAAGATAGCCAAACTGGATATTTACTGGAGAAATTTTGCAGAATATTTTTGTAACCACCTTAGTATCTGGTTCCTTTTGGGGATGGAAAGAGTTAGTTGTTGGCTAGGACTATTCAAGAACTTTCCCTTTCGAAAACCAACACATATGAACATCGGTTTATTTCCATAGAACAAAATAAAGCTTCTACCACAATGAGTTTCAAGCTACCAGCAACTAAAGGACAGGAGCAGCACAATTCCTGCTAATTTACCAGTTTAAAGCCAGTAGAAGCCAGCACCAACACCCCAATTGAGTTGGCTATTTGAATATAAATTCTGTTCATTTGATGGATTGGTCTAGTGGAATTTTATACCATTTTTAAGAGTAAATCTTGTCAGCTTTGTATATCATTCACAGATAGCATCCTGGCAGAGAAGGGCTAGCAAGCAAATGGTGGTATATACAATGGAATATTATTTGGTCTTAAAAAGGAAGGAAATTTTGGTATATGCAACAACATGGATGAACCTCCAGGATATTATGTTAAGTGTAATGAGCCAGTCACAAAAGGACAAAGATTCCATTATCCAAGGTGCTTAGTCAAAATCATGGGACAGAATGATAGTCACCAGGGGCAGAGGAGGCGTAATGAGGAGTTATTGTTGTAATGGCCACAGTGTTTCAGTTTTTCAAAGTGAAAAGAATTATGGAGATGGATGATAATGATAAATTGCACAACACTCTGAATGTATGTAATACCATTTAACTTGTAAAGGAAAAACAAAATCTTGGGACCCTCAAAACTCATAATTCCAGAAGGGAGACCAAGCCTGAGAACTGAGTCACACAATACTGCCAACCTTGTCCCAAAACAAATAGTGGTAATTTATGCACAAGCCAGGTTCCTATAACAACAAAGGTCCTTTGCCTTTCCAGGTGGTTCCCCTCACAGATTTCTCACATGAAGTTGCCTCCTTAACCCACTAGAAGTGAGAAACCTGAAGACTTCTGATTTCAAAATCTCTCTTTTTTAAGGACCAAAGGAAGCAAGACAGCTTCTTTTTTCTCTTCCGCACCCCTCCTTTTTCTTTTCTTTCTTTCTTTTCCTTTTTTCTTTTCTATTTTTTTTTTTTTTAACACAGTCTCACTCTGTCACACTGGGTAGAGTATCGTGGTGTCATACCTTATAGCAATTTCAAGTCTCTTGGACTCAAGTGATCCTTTTGCCTGAACCTTGTGAGGGGCTGGTACTATAGGGGCCCACCACAATGTCCAGCTAATTTTTCTATTTTTCGTGGAAATACGCTCTCATTCTTGCTTAGGCTGGTCTCGAACTCCTGAGCTAAAGCAATCCACCTGCCTCAGCCCTCCAAAATGCTAGGATTACAGGTGTGAGCCACCGCACCCAGCCCGGACCCTTTTCAATAAAAGGATTTGTTCTATAAAATTTGGATTCCCCGAAAGGGCTGCATTTAAGGACCTAGAAGACCACAGGTTCCCACCAGAAGCTTTCAGGGTAGATGGCCCCTTTAAAACATGCTCATGCCATTTAGCATTAGAGCTACAACTTAAAATCTTGAATCTGAAATTCAGTTCTGTTAAGTTTTCCCCTGAGGATGTTGATTGTAAGTTTATTTCCACAGCTGTGCCTCAAGAACAGATGACCCTCTGCTATTCTGAAGAAGGCTGTATAATTGATTCTTTTCCCCTTACTCCTTTTTTTTAAGTTCAAGTTATCTTTTGTAAAATGTAGTTTTGCTGAGCATTAATTAGAGCCTCACAAGAATGTAATCATTTGCCACCCTGCCTACTTCTCCCATATCCTTTATTTCCTGTTCAGCTTTCTCCTTTAAATACACAGTTTTCCAAATCCCTGGAAAAAGAGTCCAGGCCACAGATAGGTGTGTGATCTATGCTTATCCCAGGAACATCCTTAGGTTTTGACTTAATAAAATTCTTTTGAGTGTAACTCTTGGTTTCAGTCACTCATCATTTAAGTTATCTGATTGTACACTAAAAAATGGTAAAGAAATTCTGTACATGTCTTACCAGATTCTATAAATGTCTTACCAAAATAAAAATATTGGCAAAAAAAAGTATAAAGTATTATAAACTAGGTAACTGGGAAAGAAATAGAGGTCACTATGTTCACTGTATGTACCATGGAGACAGCACTGGCAGGAAACATCTAGCACCCCCAGGGCAAGCAGAGTTTGGAGGTTGGAGGGATGGAATCTCAGAAGCCTGGGCCCTGCAGAGCTGGACCTCAGAACTCTGCTCCCTCTGGGGTCCCTAAGTTACACTGTAAATTAAAGAAGAAACCCCTGGCCTACTCTTTAATTCCCTGATGAATCATTACTTTGAAGAATAAATATGATATAGCCTTTTGCATCCATTTTTCATATTTTGCTTTTAATTCCATTATTTATCATTTTAATATATTTACACCTGATTTAGTGAGGGCAGGGCGGGGAGAGAGCATGTGTAATGTTCCACCAGACCCGTTCATCCCCCAATCCATCATGACAACACATCTGATTTTTCTTCTTAGTACAAAGCGCCATTCTTATCATCACCAGCATGTACTTTTATCTGTCCTTCTATCCCCGCTCCAAGGGGCACTGGTATGTAAACTGCCACATTGTTTCACCAGGAACTGACAGCTACTGAGGCAAAAGAGAGGCCTACAAGACTGTGAGAGGCCCTGTTAGAAGATTCAGCACAAAGGCGGGCTGAGTGGAGGGCAAAGCTGCCCCATAGTGCAGCTGTACCAGAGGCCTCACACATACTGTGGGAGACCTGGAGATGAGAAAACCTACAGGCTTGCCCCAAATCATGGCAAAAAGGCAGTTCTTTGTGTCCAGCTGGTAGTTGCAGGCTGCCCACTGGGAAGGTCATAAAATCAGATGCAGCAGCCTCTGCACTTGAGTGAAGTGTTGTGAGCCATCAGCTGCTAGCAGATGGGTGTTTTGGCCTAAGGATGGGGCCTGGGGGGACTATCAATATATCCACTAGCCATAAGAATCCACTAGTTATTGATTACTTTATAGATGCAGGCCACTCCCACAAGGATTTTAGGAAACTATTGCTGGGTGGATGTTTTAAAATTTGTTCAATGGCTAGGCATGGTGGCTCATGCCTGTAATCCCAGCACTATGGGAACCCAAGGTGGGTGATCGCCTGAGCTTAGGAGTTCAAGACCAGCCTGACAAAAGTGAGATCCCATCTCTACTAAAATTAGAAAACCTAGCCAAATGTGGTGGCAGGCACCTATATTCCCAGCTACTTCAGTGGCTGAGACAAGATGATCTCTTGAACCCAAGACTTTGAAGTTGTTGTGAGCTATGATGCCATGGCATTCTACTCCCAGGATGACAAAGTGAGACTCTCAAAAATAATAATAATAATAATAAAATAAAATAAAATAAAACTTGAGTCAAGGTACATGAACTGGAGGGTCAAAGTGCATTTGCACCTGAAGCTCAGGGGTCTGTGTTTGGACATATCAGAAGTCTCTGAAAAGACTGCACATAGGCATCACTGCATGGGAGTAGAGGAGACTAGAACTTCCATTCCTGGCAGCACATCTCTGGGGCACTACTGATGATGGAATATGTTATTAGCCAAAATCATGGCAACGTCCTCTTTCATTCAGGTTTCCACAGTGACCCCCAACAACTCTTGCTCTTTCAGTCTTTTCTTTGCACAATGATGAGATTTGCAAATCCAAAATATATCATGTCATTGATGATTTCTCTTAGTGCAAATTTAAAAAACCCTATAGAGCTTTTAATGACATGCATGGACTTGCCTCTGCCTTTCTCTCCATACTCACCTCCTTCCTCCATATCCCCAGTTCCTCAGCTTTCTCTTGTCATTCATGCCATGCTGTCTGTCTGGACCACTTTTTCCACTCATGTTCTCCTCATACTTAAAGCGTATGTTACAGTACTTACATAATCGTAGAGCAGTTTCCTAACCCCCAATGTTGATTCAGACCTCACTATTGTATGTTCATGCACCAGCTTGCACTTTATTGTTTCATAATGATCATCACAAATACAAATATATCTGTTATTCCTTTATGATTCACCACATTTTTCCTTTCCCTTGCAGACTAGAGCCTCCACTGAGATAAATGCTTGGTCTTTTCCTTCAGACATTTGTATGTATATATGTAAAAGGCTATTTTTACTGCTTGGTCCTTTATATCCTTGTGTCCCCAGGTAACTCATACTGCAGTATCGGTCCTGGCACATACCAGGAGATTAAAAAAATACTTGTGGAATAAAGAATGGAACAGTGGTAAGGAATAGTAGATATATTCTAAATGTTGTCCAGATAAAAGAAAATATAAAAATAATTTAAGCATTTTAGTATCTATCTTGTTACTCCCAAGACTCACAGTAGCATACAATACTTTGAATCTTCCCTCTTTTCTTCCTTCCTTACTTTTCATTCTTAAAATTTCATTAAACAAAACCATTACAAAGTCTAAGTTTTCATAGAAAAATGTTTGACACTTCAAAAATCCTTATTCGTTCTTTTATGTCACTAGGAGATAATGTAGATCAACACACATTTCAAATGTCTTCATTTTTTTTTCAGTCATTTTTTTCTATAGCTATTCCAAAAATGGTACCCACTAGGTAAGGGGTTAGACACACACCTGGTGTTGTCACTTTAAAATTCACAACAAATGAACTCCAGTGTGTCCTTAGTGCTGGGGAGCAATCATTATATATTCCCCTCGTCTCTTCACTCTTGAAGTCTTCTATGCGACGGTTTCATTTATACTCTTCTCTTTTCAGACTTCTTATGCATCCTTGTCTGTATGTCCCTCAATAAGAGATATATTTTACCAAAAGGACTGAAATCCTCCATAGCAATGTCTGCGAAATTCTTCCAACTGCCACCTTTTGTTCCTATGCTACTTTCTACATCTCCCTCTGAATAACCTTCTGGGTCTGAGGCAAAACCCTCCACTTGGGCAGTAGGTGCTGCCCCTCCCACATACTGGAAAGTGAAAGAAACTAAAATTTTCCTCTCTAAAATACTAAAGGATGTTGAGCTTGGGAAGGGTAAAACACTGGGGGTTACCCTGTCCCTTGTTGGGGTCTCAGGGAAACTTGTCCTTTTCCCATAGGTTGGTTCGCTGAATAGATCAACTCACAGTTACGGTAGATTAATATGAGAAAGTTTTATTTCCAAATACCATGCACATGGGGGGAACCACAAGAATGATTTCCCAAAGTTTCAGTGATACTCAGACACTTTTAAAGATGCCTTTTAGAAGGGAGGGAGGAGAGAAACTGGAAAGTATAGGTGTAGAAAGTGGCTTCTAGGGAGGATGGGTAGATGGAGGAGGAACAGGTAGAGACAGGTATTGTGCTTCAAATAACCTTATCACAGGTCTATTGGCATGTGATAAGGAGTCTAGAATCCCTTTAAGATAGAGGAAAGTCTTTGTTTAAAGTTCCCTAATTATGAATAGCCTTTAATTTAAAATCATCTTTATACCAAGGAATAACATTTGGGGGTGAAATTCTCTTAGCTCCTTCACCCTCCCTCTTCCTTCCTGATGGTGGGACAGGGACTTACAAAGACAAAACGTCTCCCTGCCCTCCTCTCTGCCTTTCCTGCCTGAGGACAGCTTCCTTCTTCTTTTTTTTTTTAATCATTTTATTAAATCATAATTGTGTACATTGGTGCAATCATGGGGCACAATGTGCTTACTTCATATACAATCAGAAACATTTTGATCGTACTGTTAGAGATAGCTTTCATGGCATTTTCTTAATCACTATATGAAGACATTGATACTCTACATTTAATAAGTTTCACCAGTACCCTGCTAAGATGCACAGTAGGTGTGATCCCACTAATTGCCCTCCCTCCACCCATTCTCCCTCCTCCCCTCCCCTCCCTATCCCTTTTCGCTGTATTCTTGTGCTATAATTGGGTTTTGACCTTGCTCAGCAGCTCAGAGACAGCAGTACCAGATTCATGAAAAGATTTGCTCTTCCCCTGAGTTTACCTTCCCACCATCTACCCACTTTCAAAAAGCCTGAAGATACTCTTTACTTTGTTTTATCATTACATGGGTCTGATGGTTCTTTGATAAAATACTATGTAAACAAGGCCCCTGAGCCACGACTGCCAGAGACTTGCTTTCCTGAGGCAGTTGCTTTCTCCAATGGCATGATGAGCATAACAAGTGTAAATAAAAATGCATATTTTTATCATGTTAATCTGTGTTTCGTTACTAGTAATATGTTTCACTGATGAATTTGTTGAGAAAAGAAATTATTTTTCACCCCTTCACAGTATTATGTCCTCTTCATCCCAAGCCCCCATTCTACTGAACCATTTCCTCAGCAACCCACCTGGTTGGTTTTCTCTCCCTTTGTGAAAGACAAAACAGAGAATAGATCTGGATACTGTTGTGTTTTCCAAATACTGCCTGCACTCCCCACTTGGAGGGTATGCCTCCTTCTCAGCCACCCCTGTTCCTCTGCTTCCTTGCTCACTTGAATCCCCTGCAATCAAGATTTTTCTCTCACTGCTCCCCCAAAACTGCTCTCCCTGCTCTCACAGTGAGATTGTTCTCTCACTGCTCTCCCCATCTGTCCTCATTCCTAACCACCTTGATCTGTCAGCAGCATCACACAGTTGATCCCTCCCTCCTCCTGGATCAACTCTTGTCACTTAATGTCCACCACTCTGATACATACATGCTTTCTGAGTTCAACCACAACCCTGGCTTTTCACATTTGTGTGGCCTCAGGCTAAGCATTTCTTGAGCTTCCCACAGCTCCTTCATGGTTTCAGGCAGTCTCTTGACTTTCGCTGTGCTGTCAACCCTCAAATATGTGTATCCAGCTTGAACATCAGCTGTATTCAAACAATTGACCACCTGAAATGTGCATGCCGGGCGGCACCTGTGGCTCATCGAGTAGGGCGCCAGCCCCATATACCAAAGGTGGGGGGTTCAAACCTGGCCTCGCCGAACTGCAAAACAGAAAACTAGCCCGGCATTATGGCGGGTGCCTGTAATCCCAGCTACTGGGAAGGCTGAGGCAAGACAATCGCCTACGCCTAAGAGTTGGAGGTTACTGTGAGCTGTGTGACGCCACGGCACTCTACCGAGGGCGATAAAGTGTGACTCTGTCTCTACAAAAAAAAAAAAAAGAAAGAAAGAAAAAGAAAAAAGAAATGTGCATGCCCTCGTGTAGCCAGCATGTGAAATTTAATGTGACCCAATCTACCCGAACAGCACTCCTGACTTATCCACCAACTTTATAGAGTAGGCAAGTTGGTTAGACATGAGCAGGAGGGGTGGCAAGAAACCTCAGGGCATAAAACAGACAACAAAACTTTATTGAGAAACTTTTTTTGAACAGGAGGAGGGGAGACAAACATCCTGAGTGCAGATAGGCAAGTGATCGCAGTATACCGAAAAGGAAGCTAAGACAGAGACAAGACACTCCAGTGGGCACCTCAGATGGCAGGGTCCTTCCTCACCAGGAACAAATGATCAAAGCCAGGGGTCCCCCACCGCCATGTAAGGCATTTCCACTTTCTCCTAGCGTCCAGTGACTTCTTTTTGCTTTTCTTCTACTTTCACTTTGTTGGCCTTTTCTACTTTTTGCCTTGTCACCCACTACCATTCTTATAGGCTGGTATGCAGGGACTGAGAGGGATTTGAGACCTGGCAAGTATCAAATTTCCTTTAGTGTAGTCTCTCCCATCCATCCTTCCACTTGCCCTGGCTGGAAACCTTCATTTGACTTTTATCCTTTTCAGTCCCAATATCTGACTTACTTTTCAGCAAAATCATCTGACTTCTCCTGAAAATATACCCAGAAATCTTATCCAGTTTCTCTTCACCACCAGCATTGTTTGTTCCTAGGGAGGAAAAATTGCTGCTATCTCTCACCCAGATTGTTGTAAAGGTCTCTGTGTACCCCATCCATGTCCTCCCTACCCTACTCAATAAAGCTGCCAAAGTGAAATTATTAGAAAATATAGCAGTTTGCACAGGGAACACAGATGTACCCTGAATTGTTCTTGGAAGGGAACACAGCACTGTGATTCAACAACCACCAGATTCAGCTCTGCTGATTTTCACCAAATAGGATCAATTACTCTCCTAGCTTGCTGCTGTTGTTTTCCATCTCTGCTGTAGTTGATTGATTTTGCTTTGTGCTGTGTTCTCTCATGCTTGGGTAAAACACTGGGATTATTATCTTCAAGCAACTGGGAAATGTTTAATATCAACTGAAAATGAATCTTAAGAAAATGAATGCACTCGCTACCAGGAACACAGTACTGGGTGTGTCACATATATTGAACTATATAGTACTTGATTTCCTAAATAAAGATAAGAAAGAAAAAGAAAAGCCAAAGCCTTGGTGGTTTGTCTAGCCCTGCTTGTACTCTCCTCCCATTTGTTTCCAACCTCTTGGTCTACTTACCTCCTGTCCACTCTGCACCCAACACTCTGGCTCCTTAGAATTCTTTAAACTACCTAGGAATTTAGTTATATTCTGCTTAGCACGTTTGTAACTATCTCCATGAACATTATATATTTTTTATAAATTCCTCCCTTAACTGACTACTTGAATGGTGGATTTGCTGCAGACAAAGAAGTCCAGATTAATAGAAGAAGTATTTAGGAAAATACACATAAATTGGTTTAATAAATGGAAGACCATTCTAAAACTCAGGCTTGAAGTTGTTTGGAATATTATCACTTGGTTAGGGATTATACACATATAAGGGAATAATGCTTTGATAGGTGGAGTAGCTAACCAAGTCTTTTCTAAACTTTAATTCAAGACCAGGTTCTGTGGCTCATGCCTGTAATCTTAACAATTTAGGAAGACAAGGAGGGTGGATCTCTTAAACTCAGAAGTTCAAGACCAGCCTTAGCAAGAGCAAGACTCCATCTCCACTAAAAATAGCAAAACTAGCAGGGCATTGTGGTAGGCACCTGTAGTCCCAGCTTCTTGGAAGACTAAGGCAAGAGAATTGCTTGAGCCTAGGAGTTTGAGGTTACTGGGAGCTGTGATGCCACAGCACTCTACCCAGGGTGACAGAGTGAGACTCTGTCTCAAAAAAATAAAAAATAAAATTTAATTCAATGATTTTGTAGGCAAAAATTATTTTGAACTAACTTAGGGGCATAGCTTGCTAACTAAATGTAAATTCATTTCTTTTTCAGTATAGATATTGCCTCTGCCCAGGAACGAAGAGGAGGGAATTTTCTAAGATGCCTTAATGAAGACTTTACTTCCAAAAAGCTACCAACTCTTTCAAAATCCACTCAAATAATACATCATTTTTTACATACAGTGAGGATTTGGTATATGATAGATTGAGTCATCTACAGAGTCCAAGGATTCTAAACCAAGCATCTAAATGTTTGGAAGAGTTATCATCAAATATATTATCTTTATTTTAAATTTCTTAGAAAGTAAGAATGGAGATTACTCAAACTTTACACCTCATTGCTTGCTGTGTTCTCCATGTATTTACATGGTGTGAATTGGGGCCATTATTAATAATACTTTTCAATATAATTCCAGTAAAGTGATAGGTGACTTTGTACTTCTTAGAATTTATCAATGCCCAAGGGTAATGTTAGGCAAAATGATGGTTTTTAATTTAGAACCAATCTCTGGACTCAAGGTACTTATAAAATTGTTGAATTGTTTGAAACAACAAACCACAAAACCAAATAACCAATCTAGTAATATATAATAATTCTTTTCAAGTCAGACACAGATTAAAATCGGCAGATAATTTGTTACTATCTTCATAAGCGTCCTTCAGAATTACAAAGAAATCCCTCACTTGTGAATATTATCAAGTTGAACATATAATGGAGATAAGGAAACTTCAGAACAATTAGCACCTGCAGACAATTGAACAAAATGTCTCCCATGATTTGCACTGCCTTATCTTTCTCCTATGCACTTTTGTGATTGGAGAGTTGAAGGTCTGGATGAGCACTTCTTGTGTACCTATCAGGTTCCAGATATTCCATGTATAAAATCCCATATAAGCTTTATAAAATGACCATTTCAACACACAAGGCACAGGCAGAGAGGCTGACATAATTCCAGAATCACAGGTCTATTTCATCTTCAAACCATTGTCTTTCTCTTTAATTCACTGCTGTCAGGACAGTTATAGAAACTGCAGGTGTTATATAAGTAGAGTCAAGCTGCGGGACATCAAAGGAAATAGGAAAATGTTAGTTATAGGAATGATGAAAGACTTATGGCCCTGTAACTCAGGAGCTCCTGACAGAAATAGACGAGGAAGAGACCTGATAGCTGAGTTGACAAGAACTCCCTCTACCTACCTAGGTTGTAAGGTAGGGCCAGGGGGAGGTGGTTGCTCAGGAAAGCAAGGGGGTGGGGAGAGTGCTGGGCATCTAGCAACTTGGACTGATACTTTTTATCAGCATATTCATCTAGAAGACCAGTTTTAAGATAAATTTTATGTCAACATTTTTTTTTTTTAATTCTCAGTTCTAAAAGACCCAATTCAGACTGGGTGCAGCGGCTCACACCTGTAATCCCAGTACTCTGGGAGGCCAAAGTAGGTGGATCTCAGGGGTTAGACGCCAGCCTGAGCAAGAGCCAGTCCGTCTCTACTAAAAACAGAAAAAGTAGCCAGGCTTTCTAGTGGGTGCCTATAGTCACATTTATAGGGAAGATGGAGCAAGAGGATTGCTTGAGCCCAAGAATTTGAGGTTGCTGTGAGCTATGACGCTGCAACATTCTACCCAGAGCTACAGAGTGAAAACTGTCTATAAAATAAAATAAAATAAAAACCCCACTCAAATCATATTACCTTCTTTACTTCCACATTTTGAAAAATTTGTTCTTTTTTAATATAAAATTGAGGTTAAACTTTACATATTTTAATGCTTTGCCTTTTTCTATGCACTATTGGAACCTCTCCCTCTTCAAATACCACCATAAGGTTTTTTTTTTTGTTTTTTTTTTTCTGGTTTTCCTTTCACCTTGCCACCATTTAATACAATAAACATGCCTCTTATTTTTCTTTAAATCTTATACAAAGCAGAAAACAATACTCCTTTATGAATCTCACTTTTTTTTTCTTCTCATGCTATAGTGTAGTGTTTATAGAAGACCCTTGAATTCACAGACATTTTTATCATGAGCATATATATACAAGGACTAGGTGCCAGTACATAGCATCAAATCAACTTGATTGACCACACTACCACAATATGAAACACTGGATCCATACTAAGTCACTCACTGTGGATGCGCGGAGGTCTGTGTACTGGGAAAAATGCCCCTGTGCCTTTCTTGTGTGCATTTGACAGAGAATAGAGACAGAATATGGGTGTTGAGATATCCCTGCAAACTCACTGGAGAACTTTTGATAGGTCTTTCTTGAAGGAGAGGACAGAGAAGCCTAGGATGTGCATTTTTACATTTATTAATTAGAACAATGGAATCCATTCATTGGATGACTTGTAGAGACTGGGCTGCTTCTAAAAGTTGGCAGAAAGCCACACAACTTTGCTATCTCACCCCACCCGACTTCAGACACCCTAGAGAATATCACAGAATAGACAGACTTCATAACTCGCAGTGATCAACAGGGCTTCATGTAGACAACTCCTGGGAGAAATAACAGCAGGATCTAGATATCACATCCACTGATGACTGCCATAAAAGTCTAGCACTGATGCCCACTGCCCAACAATAAAAATTAAACTTTTTGGCATAGCATACAAAGCTAGCTATTATCTGGTCTCCTTCAATTGACATCTAACTATGGGCAGTTCTAAGACACAACAAGGTCTTTCATCCTCTGATGTGCTATTTTCTCTGACCAGATTCTTTTAGAACTATAGAAGTAGCCAGGGAATTTCAGGCCTCTTGAGGACTAAATTCCAACAGAAGTTCATTGGTGAATTTTCCTAGACCTCTCCCCACCATGCTCATATGTGTCTTCATTCTGGTTCTTCCCTGGTACTTATAACTGGTAATACATGTATAGGTCCCCTCTGCATTATTATTGAGCCCATGAACCACTTCTTTCTTTCGGCAGGACATGAGCTCCAGGCTCCTGTTCTTAATTGGCTCTGTGTCTTTCACCCCATACCTGATTTCTGGCTCCTAACACTATCTACAAAGCAAATACATAGATAACTGTGGCCAGCCTGCAGAGCACACCAGGAGCATTTTCCAATACTAGACCTAGAGTGATAGACAGGATCTGTTCACTGTTTCCTCACATCTCAAATTTCCCATGTCTAAAATACAGTGTGGTTTATGCCACTTCTTTTAGAGAGTATAAATATTAGTTGGGACATTGCATTATTAATTTATTGCTATAATAAATTAAAATCAGGCCTATTGTGAAGGAACTTTGGAATAAAAATAATAACAGGAAACATTTTTCTCCCTGAATCAATCAAACTATGTTAAAAAATTTAAATCACTCTTTAAAAACGTATGTGCTGGGTGGCGCCTGTGGCTCAGTGAGTAGGGCACTGGCCCCATATACCGAAGGTTGCGGGTTCAAACCCAGCCTCGGCCAAACTGCAAAACAACAACAACAACAACAAAAAATAGCCGGGCGTTGTGGCAGGCGCCTATAGTCCCAGCTACTCAGGAGGCTGAGGCAAAGAATCACCTAAGCCCAGATGTTGGAGGTTGCTGTGAGCTGTATGACGCCACAGCACTCTACAGAGGGTGAGAAAATGAGACTGTCTCTAAAAAACAAAATAAATAAATAAAAAATAAAAATAAAAACATATGTGCTACTCAGATCTTTTGTACATAGAAAGCATGATAAGGGCCAGAATTTATTTCTCTGTATTACTTTCTTGTAAGCCACTTGGTCCACTCTCACTGTCATGAGTTGCCAGGAGATGTCACTGCACTTTCACTATGAATTCCTCTCACGGAAGCACAGAGGTGCACTGAGCTTAGTGCCCCTTTACCCAGTAGAGAAAACAGGCCATGCCCATGGGGAACATTTGATAATGTTAGTTCAACCTTACTTCAGTGTAGTCTCGAGGGAAAAAAGAAAACAATAATTGCAGGTTGTACCCTTCCCACACATCAATAATAGGATGGCTACTATTAATGTTGCAGGAAAATAGCAAATTAAAACAGACAGACACTTAGACAGAAAATATAGAGGAAGGAACCTTTAATTGCCAATGAGTACTCAGGTGTTTCAATGCATAAAATGCTGAGTTCTGGGGAACAGTTATTTCCAGGCTCTTGTAAACCTTTTTTTCTTCAGCTCAATATCAGTTACTTAGTTATATTTACAGATGTCAGATCAAAAGAAAAGTTTTTAATTAGCAGGAAAAATCACTAAGAGTACAAAGAGTTAATGATTATATTTCTCAAGAAAGCTGGATGTTGTAATTAGTTACAGAGTCTCTTTTTTTCTTATCAAGGTTATTTTAGCTCAGGGTAAAGTTCGTTCTTATCTTTGGAGGAGGAGTTCTTCTGCAGCTCCCTGTTGCTTTCTCAGGATCATTAAGAGGTATAGGATTTATTTGTCTTTCCTCACTGTAAAACCAGAAAATAACAAATGTTGATGAGGATGTGGAAAAATTGAATTGTAGACTTAAAAATGGTTAAGATGGTAACTTTTTTGGTTATTGCATCTTATCATATTTTTTAAATGGGAGAAAAAGGTGCAGAATATATTTACTAAAATTGTTAAAAGCAGGAGGATTTTTGAAAACCACAAGCAGGAAGGAAAATGCTGAGTCATAGACTATTGCTTTTGAGGTTTACACAGACTTCTTTTTTCTTCTCCATTGTGAAGTGGACTGAATTTCTGATTGTGGATCTGGAAGATTGTGAATCTCCAAAACTGAGGCAAATGGTGTGGCCTCTGTGAAAAGGGTTCAAGGTAGGGAAAAAAATATTGCTTCCTAAAGGAACATTTTCAGGTACCCAAAGCTGTGATGCCAGAGAAGTTATGAACAAGAGCAAGGAGGAATGGCCAGAGGATGGTAGCTTCCATATTTCAGTGCATTCATGGGATACCAGAGAAGGCAGGACATAAATGGAGAGGAATATTAGAGAAGGATGGTGGATAGGCAGGTGCTTAGCTAGAAAATTTGGAACTCAGCAATCTGTAAGAATCAGAGGGTGGAGGCAGGCTAAGGATTAAAGAGAAGGGTGATCAGAAAGTGATTGTATCAGCATAAATAAAAAGGTGCATTATCCACTCCTAAAAGAAAGACAATAAAGTATAAATTTAAGTTAGATCATCGTTATTAAACAAGAAAGTACCCAGGGAGGCACTGCACACAGGATGTGTAAACACAATGCAGTGACATCTACTTGCTGTATGGATGTGCTGTTAGAGAAAGGTGTGTTTCTAGGAACAGTGGTACAAGCCTCATCCCTGACCTATCAGCGTGAGAGACAAAAAAGCTTAATGTGAGCATCTCTGAAACCAGTGAGTGGAGAAGTGAGCTCACTTTTTCCACCTCACCTTCCTGGAAAATGCTACAACCCCCACACCAGCGACTTTTCCTTTTCTTCCTAAGCACTAGGAAGTCTGAATTCATATGATTCTGGTTACCAATTTTCCCATACATGTGAGCAAATATATTGCTTTATTATGTCTCAAGATAAAGGCTTATAACATTATGTATGTAAAACGAAGAGAAAAGGAAAAATAAGGATCTCACATTTAACATTTAACAATTATCAGAATCAGTACCATTTATCATAGAGCTAATGGAGGAGAGAATTTCAAAGATGATCATACTATGTTAAATGTGAGATCCTCATTTTTCATTTTGGCACAGATACTGAAAGCGATACTGGAATTTCACTCTTCAGTAGGTCCTAGGTCTCGGTAATTTGAAGAATGAACCCACGGATCACAGATCAGTGGTCAGATAGGACTTTTATTTGAAGTTAGAAAGGAATACAAAAGAATTAAAAAGCACCAGAGATTCTGGAAGGGGGAAAGAACTAAAACTAACTGGGGAGTCTCTATGTGGGCTCTTTTATCTAGAGTATTAGGTCTTGAGAATAACACTTAGCCAGGACTTGGCAAATAGAGACACATTTTCATTGTTAACGAGTGTTTTTGACAAAAGAATGAATGCAGTCCCTCTAACTCAGGGCAAAAGGTCAGGGTGTTCCCTTCATGAACTTGTCCAAGCCTAGGAAAACTGGGGTCACCTGTCCAACCTTGAATGGGATGGGGGGGGAATCCTGTATCAACCCTCCCTCTCCAAATAGAAGCTCTAACTGCTGTTAGGAATAGGGGCGCTGACTGCTCCAAACTGCTTCCTGCTGAAGATGGACAGTGATATGGGGAAGCAGTTAGAGGTTCTTCAGAGGAGGTTGATCTAGGGTTCACAGTAAATGAAAATTTAGATTGATTCTTCTAGCTTGGGGTAAAATGTTAGTGTACTCTCTTTATGAAATTGCCCAGGCCCAGAAAACTGGGGTCCCTTGTTTCAACCCCCAACTGGGGTTGAAATGAGGGAACTCTATATTAACAGAAAGGGGGTAGTTTGAGTGTCTTCAGGTGAGTGGTGATTCAGGGGTTGGCAATAGAGTCAGGTCTGGGCTGGAACCCTTTTCATTGTTTGTGGTTTGATGATATTATCTCTGAAGGACACCAATCTGATTAGTATATTAAAAGGCAAGGTTAGAGTAAGTGAGAGGAGGGCATTGATTTTGAGAGAAAATTGTATTAACACTTTTCTTGCTGTCTCTTAAATAATAATTTCAAATCTTTTTTAGGCTCAGAACTATAGGTGGACTGTAGTTGATTCTTTTCTTGGTCTGTTTTCGTAAAAGGTGGTGGGATCCAGGATTTTATTCGTGAATGTTGTATCCAGGAATCTATTCCCATAACTTTAACAGCTGTAGGAGAAGACAAGATAACAGAAAAGGGATCTTCCCAAGTTGATGTTAGGGAAGGTGAATTAGAGGGAAGTGTTTTGATCATGACTATATCTCTAGGAGAGAAAAGCTCCTTTAGTGTTGAATGTGAAAATGTAGTTGGGTTTTTAAGGATTTGTTGAACTTTAGCTGAAGAAGTAATATGTTTTACTAATTCTGTAGTTTTCTTGATCTAATAATAAATTGTTAGTTAAAAAAGGTCTTTCTTTTTTTTTTGTTTATTTTATTTATTTATTTATTTTTTAATTAAACCATAGCTGCGTACATTAGTGCAATCAAGGGGTACAATGTGCTGGTTTCATATACAATCTGAAATGTTTTCATCAAACTGTTTAACATACCCTTCATGGCATAAACTGTGGTACATGTACACCATGGAATATTATGCAGCCCTAAAGAACGATGGAGACCCTACCTCCTTCGTGTTTACATGGATGGAGCTGGAACACACTCTTCTTAGCAAAGCATCTCAAGAATGGAAGAAAAAAGTATCCAATGCACTCATCTTTCATATAACAATTCGAATGGGCTACAACTGAGTTTTTGAGGTAAATTTCTTATTCTAAGGAGGACAATAGAAAGAAATTTAATCCAAGGGAGATGATTCTCTTGAGTTAGTTTTCATTTCTGTCCTTTGATTTTATCATTCATTTTTTCTACCTTCCCAGAGGACTGGGGCCTCCAAGAGCAGTGTAGATGATATTTTATACCTAGAGCTTTAGATATTTCCTGTGTAATAGCTGCTTTAAGGCCGGCCCATTATCACTTTGCAAGCTCCTAGGGAGTCCAAACTTGGGGATAATCTATTGTATTAAAGCCTTTACAACTTTCTGGGCCTTTTTTGTCCTACAAGGGAATGCTTCAACCCAATAAGTAAAAGTATCCACAAATACCAGTAAATACTGTATACCATGTACTTTAGGGAGGTGAGTGAAATCTATTTACCAATCTTTACCTGGGTATTTACCTTGTCTCCGTATATCTGGGGGAGCTAGATGGTGAGATAAAGACTTGTTTTTCTGACATACTTCACAAGTCCTTGTTATCTGTTTTATGTTTTAAATAAGTTTTTTTTTTCCAATAAAGAGAGCTTTAGCCATTTGATAGGTACTGTCAGTACAAAAATGAAAAGACTGATGTAAAGTTCTAAGTATTTTTCATTGACTTGTGGCAGGTAATAGCAAAAGTCTACTTCTATTTTGTAGCCAGCCTGATGGAAGTAGTGAATAGTCTCTGGATAAAGCCCATTCCTTCTTCTTTTGGGTATATTGAGGTGTATGATTCTTAAGTGATTTCTTCTAAATAAAGGGTGCCACAAGGGGAATTATTCCATTCTGTGCTGCTATTTTAGCCTCTTTATTAGTTAGTTGGTTCAGAAATCTTATCTAAGGTCTTTTGGTGTCCCTTACAATGAATAACTGTCATTTTGGAGGGAGTAAGAATGGCTTGTCTAAACAAGTGAGGGCTGTTCCTAAATCCCTGGTGTAATACAGTCCATGTGACCTGGATGTTAGAGTCAGAGGGGTCTTTAAAAGCAAAAAGGTATTGGGAGTTTTCATAAAGAGGAATGTGAAAGAAGGCATCTTTTAAGTCTAGGACTATGAAACAGGCAGCTATTTCAGGGATTTGGAAACTATAGGATGGAGAGGAATGACTGCTTCATTTATAATGCGGAGGTCTTGGACTGGTCTCCAAGATCCATTTGGCTTTGGCACTTCTAAAATAGGGGTGTTATATGGGCTATCGCAAGGTATCAATAATTTTTCTCGCTTTAGTTTTTGTATTGTTGGTAGTAGTTCCTTTTTAGTATCTGCTTTTAGAGGATATTGCTTTTGATTGGGATAAATGGTGGGATTTTTTAACTTAATTTGGACTTGTTGAGTATATTTTGGTTTTCCCACCTGTCCCTCGGTAGCCCACACTTCTGGGTTAATTTCTGTTTCTAATAAGGGAAGGCATAGTATAGGTTCCTGTCCTCTATTTATATAAATGGTTGTTCCTGCTTTAGTTAGTATGTCCCTTCCCAAAAGGGGGCAGGACTTTCAGGCATGATTAGGAAGGC
>CAUYRH010178673.1:0-16154 GCA_963574655.1 Perodicticus potto
ATGTGCTCACAAATATGATGTAGAATCCTTTCTGGACAACTGTAGGGAACCAACTCTGTGAGCTCTTGAGTGGCAGCAGCCAACACACACACACATATACACACACATACATACACACACGCACAAACACGTGTACACACAGACACACACAAATACACAGACACATGCACACACACACATACAGAGACACACATGCATAGACACATACACACATACATAGACACACGCACACACACACACACAGATAGACACACGCACACACATACACACACATACATAGACACGCACACACACACACACATACATAGACACGTGCACACACACATACACACACATACATAGACACACACACACACATACACATACATAGACACGCGCACACACACACACATACAGAGACACGCGCACACACACACCCACACACATACATAGACACACGCACGCACACATACACACATATACACAGACACACACATACATAGACACACGCGCACACACATACACACACATACATAGACACACGCACACACACACACACATACACAGACACACACATACAGAGACACACATGCATACATGCACACACACACACACACACACAGACACCCTGGGCGCCTTCTCTGGTCCAGGCTGTCCTGGTGCCATTCAGACCTCATCTCACTTTATCCTCCCAACCGCCCTGCCGAACGAGGACTGTCATTGGCGTTGTCCCCACTTCCCTGATGAGGAACTGAGGCACAGGGTGTTAAACTCCCCTGCCCGAAGCCTCGGGTCCAGCCCACGGCCGCTCGGACTGGGTCCTGAGTTGCACTCTCTGTGGCCTGCGGCTGCTTTCCCGCAGCCGAGAGCAGCCCTCTCAGGCCCTTTCTCGTTATTTGGATCATTAAATTATCTCTGGGCCCTTGTTTTTATGAACCCCCTGAGAAAATTTTGCCTCCTTCACACTGTTTCTCAGTCTCAGATTTGTGGTTTGCTAGTAAGAGTTCCATCACTGAGCGCTCCTCCTGTGACGTCCCTCGCTTTCGTCACGCCCGAGCGCTCCTCCTGTGACGTCCCTCGCATTCGTCACGTCCGAGTGCTCCTCCTGCGTGACGTCTCTCACTTTCGTCACGCCCGAGCGCTCCTCCTGTGACGCCCCTCCCTTTCGTCACGCCCGAGCGAGCGCTCCTCTCGCGTGACGTCCCTCGCGTTCGTCACGCCATTTCTAGGTGAGGAAACTGGGGCTCAGAGGTGAGTCACTTCCCCAAGTCTCACAGCTACTAAGTGACAGACTTGGCCCTATTCCCTTCCACTCACTCTGTCCTGGGGACGGTTCTGTGACCCACCAAAAGACTTCCTGGTGGCCGCGGTGTGCGGCCACTCTGGGAGCTGAAATGCGGTTATGCTCTGCAGTACTTGGATAACATGAGGAGCACGGTTGCGGAGACGGCTGCAAATTGCAGGGTGGGATACTGAGGCCGAAGCCTCTTACTGCGGAGAATTCAAACCTACAGCAACAGGCTGGTTAGACAAAGGCAAGAAGCAGCCTAATGGAGCTTCCCATTCGACTGGCCCATGTCCCACGGGCGCTATACGAGCGTGTCAGAGCAACACTCGCTTGTCTACTGATTGGCGCACAGGTCTCGTCCAATACGCGCTCAGCAGAATGGGATACGCAGAGTCGGTAGAAGACCGTTCCTCCTCCAGCAACCTGACCATCTGAGAAGCCAACATGACATGCCTGCCCGTGACTCTACCACAGCCCGTGAAGAACCAGCGTGAGGCTGCAGCAGTTCACCCCCGAGTGCCGGAGGAGCGGCAGGGGAGAGAGGCCGTGGGAGGTTCTGGCTGGGTGAGGGGATGTGCAGGAGGCCAGGCACGGGCCGGACAATCAGAGGGTTTGGCTTGGAGAGAGTCAGCACCTCACAGGTCGGGGAAGAGGGGAAAGGGAGGTGGGAGGCAGGTCAGAGGCGGAAAAGAGTGGCGTGGAAGGCACAGAAACGTGCTTGGAGAAGCACAAATCCAGGCCCCGTGTTGGCTGGACTTGAAGAGCCGTGAAAACAATAACAGTGGTAACGGGAGCATCGCAGCCTTCCTGGTACCTTTATGTGCCTTGTTAAATTTGGTCCTTCAAATATGGGATCAGAGGGCATCATTATCCCCATCTTACAGATGAGCTTCCCCACTGAGGCCAAGGGATATGTCTACCCAAGGCCACCCCGTTAGAAAGTGGCAGACCGGGACCGAATCTGTGTGTCCCTCCCACCACCTGCCACCTTGCTGCAGGCCCACTGACTGCTGCTGACTCTCACGTGGAGACATACCGGGGCCCAGTTGTAGAAAGTCTTACATTTCTGGTTGACAAATTTGCATTTGATCTGAGAGGCTCATAGTGAAATGGAGATGGCATTTTATTTGGTTAAATCTAGCAACAGAGGACAGTTTAACTCTGTCAGCAGAAGATGCCATGGTTTCTGGCATCGGCCAATAAAGTTCGAGGTGACCATGGTGATATTTTACACATAGAGTAAGGATAAAATACAAAAAACATCATGTAAAAACAACAGAGAAAACGCTGCCATTTGTTTGAGTATGAGCATAAAAGAAAGAACCCGAGTGGTGGCCAGCAGCTAAGTGGGACCAGTTTGAGGAGCTGGATAAACTCAGGTGAGCTTTGAGGCAGAGGCAGAATCTCCAAGTCAGACCATCTTGTGGGCCACTGAAAGCGTGTGAATATAGATCAGGTTAGAATTCAGGAAACGCCACTTCAGTTCTCCCAGTTTCTAGTGTTTTATTTATTTGTAAACTTGAGGTTACTAGTGCCAATTCAGCCTATTTAGACAGCCAGGTAGAGCAAATGAGATAACTGAGGAAAGAAAGACTTGCACATTGTGAGCTGAAAATAGGACACTTTCAAAAGGCGTGTCTTGGAGGCAGAGAGATGGGGCAGAGTCCCCCAGGAGTGTGGCCCTGGGAGGGGATCTGGGGGGCATGAGCTGGGGCACACAGTGGGGCTGCAGTGGTGGCTCCAGTGGGGTGGCCATGGTAGGGTGAAGATGAACTAATGCTAGAGCTCCAGGGCTGCAGGAGACAGAGGAGTGGAAGTTTCAAAGGTGTGAGGATCACATTCTACAGAGCCACCAAGAAGGAAGTTTGAGCAAAGACCAGCAGAACAGGTGACCTCATCATCTTAGTCTGTGAGATTAGAGGGTCTCATCAGGGGTGGACAGGCTGGGGCAGGGCAACCAGAATGCTGGAGATTAGGAACAGGAAGCAGAAGGAGAGAAATGGCAGCAAGGGGTCCACTGGTTTAGGGTGTTTGGTGTCCAGTGTCAAGGAAAAATGGGATGGCATTTCAGAGGCCGCAGAGTTAGGTGAGGACAGAAGGATACTAACACTTGGCCACCCAGGGTGCAGAGGGTGTGCAACAGCTGACACGCGCTCATTCAAAACTCAAAAGGTTTAAACACTTAAGTGGGTAAGAGAGACTTGAATAGAAACTAATCTGAAGACAACGGACAAATGACCAACAAACACATGAAAAAATGCTCATCGCCTTTAATCATCAGAGAAATGCAAATCAAAACCACGCAGATATCACCCATCTCCAGTGAGAATACCCCCCACACACACCAAATCTGCAGATGTTGGTGTGGATATGGAGAGAAGGGTACCCTCCCACACAGCTGGTGGGATTGTCAACTCTAACACAACCTTTATGGAAAGAAGTATGGAGAATTCTTAAAAAACTAAAAGTTGACCTTCCATTTGATCCTGCAATCCCATTACTAGGTATCTACCCAGAAGAACAACAATCATTTTACCACAAAGACATTTGCACCAGAATGATTATTGCAGCTCAATTCCCAATTGTCAAGTCGTGGAAGCAACCCATGAATGGATTAACAAATGGTGGTATGTGTACACCATGGAATACTATGAGCCATAAGAAAAGATGGAAACTTTATATCTTTTGTGTTTACCTGAATAGAGTTGAAACACATCCTCCTAAGTAAGGTATCGCAAGAAGGGGGGAGGGAATCCAATATACTCAATACTAATATGAAGCCACTTTATAAACAACTACACACCCACACAATGATAAAACACAAATATAATCTAGCAAGGGAGAGGGGAGAGGAGGGAGGGCCAGATTCCCCCTAATGTGCACAATATGAGGGTGTTCAGCAGCCTCTTAGGTAAACGGATCAGCTACTACTTGAACTTTACCTTGGAAGTGAAAATTATGTAACCTAAAAATTTGTACCCTCATATTAATTTGAAATTTAAAAAAAGGAAAATTTTAAAATGAAAAAATAGATTTAAAAAAAAAAAAGCAGGCCAGGAGGCCAGGTGGTGTGGTTCACACCTATAATCTTAGCACTGTGGGAGGCCAAGGTGGGAGGATCACTTGAGCTCAGGAGCTGAAGACCAGCCTGAGCAAGAGTGAGACCCCACCTCTACTAAAATAGAAAGACAAGCCGTCGTGGTGGGCGCCTGTAGTCCCAGCTACTCGGGAGGCTGAGGCCAGAGGATCACTTGAGCCCAAGAGTTTGAAGTTGCTGTGAGTGATACCATGGCATTCTACCCAGGGTGCAGAGTAAGACTCTTTCTCAAAAAATGAATAAATAAGTAAGACTCAGAAGAGTGCTAAGGTACTGGCTTCATTAGACTTGTTCTAAAGATAGGGAGGCTAAGAGAGCAGAGGTTACACAACTAGAAAGCAGGAGGTTTGGAGTCCCGCCAGGCCTCCTGGGACACCTTGCCCAGGAGCACGATGTCTGAAGAGAGAGGGGGAGAGAGAAGCAGGGTAAAGGCTGAAGTCATGTGAGGGAAAGAGGCTGAGTGTAGGACCCCAGGCCACCCAGGGAGAGGAGGGCAAGTCCTTCACAGCTGCTGCCCAGCTGGAGGGCAGCCCTCCCCTGCTACTGCTGTCGCAGCCCCCTGGCCCCCACACTCCACACCACCCTGCAACCTCCAACAGCCTCTTACTGCCCAGTTCCCTGGCACCTTTTCATCCCGTTCACTCCCACTCTGTAAGGCAGCTCCCTCTTCACCTCCTCAGCACCAAGCATGCCCCGTCGCCCTCTCCTGCCTCAGCCGGCTTTCTCACTATCTCTCTGGCCCCCGGTTCTCTCTGCCTGCCCCCCTGTGGCATCCTGACCCCCTCCCCTGCTCCACTATCACACTCCCACAGGACAGTCCCCTCCCCTGGCTTCATCACTGTCAGGAGCAGACGGCCCCAGGCGCTCAGGCTGTCCCAGCTTCTCCACCAGCTCCCCAGGGCAGCGGGCAGTCCTGTCTCCCTTTTTCCTAACTGCCTTGCTGTTAAGATCTGCACGTCGCTTCCCCCATGCAGCATCTTCCTCTTATGTCCCTTTTATTAGTGGGGCACTACCCTCCCAAAATACTGAGTGGATGCTTGACTCCCCTTTTCCCTGACCTTCCACATCCAGGCCTCCCATTGTCCCCTCAGTCCCGCCCAGGTCTGTCCACCTGCTCTGCCCTGGATCACAAGAGCTTCCCTACCCTTCCGACTGCTCCTAAGCAGGCTGCTGCTCACCTTTAGGGGGCTCTCAACACCCTCAGGATGAAACCCCGACCCCTTAGTGTGGACAGAGGCCCCCTCACACCGCCTCCGCCAGCCCGTCCTCCTTGCCACCCATCACCTAGACTGTCCGGCAGGACTTGCACTGGCCCAAACTCACCATGTGCTCCCCCGACAGCCTCATACATCCTGTCCGCTGCCTGGAACCTCTGTCTCTCTCCTTAGATCTTTAAGAAGCTCCCCTGTCCCTCCAGGCCAGCTGCGTCCCTCCTGTGCGCTGTTCCCCGGCCCTGTTTACATTTCTTTCTGTTGGTCCTTCTCCTGTCACAGGGCTTTGTCCTGTTAGCTTGTCTGACTCGCCCTGGACGTGCCTTTCATGGTGTTTTCTCCACCGTCGTGTACTTAGAGGCTCGGAGGGACAGGACGGAGTTGTGACTGGGAGCTGACAGCTGAGGTCAGGCCCCTTCCCACCACTCACTGACAAGGGAGCTTGGACACCCAGCAGTTCGGCGTCTCTGCACTTTAGTCTTCTCATTTATCATATAATCAAATCAGGGAACCCAGGGCTGTCAGCGAGGGAGCACACGGAGGGCAGGTGTGCATTAAATGAGCTGATGCCTGTACCCTGTAAGTGAGGAGCGCCGGCTCGGAGGATGCTCGGAGGATGCCCAGCACCCTGGGCTGCCGCCCGTATTGGGAGGCAGGAGAGGCTGCAGCTGGACACCGGGTGCGCAGACCGGAAGTGACCCTCCACAGAGCCCTCGGGTGGGCGCAGGAAACAGGAGGGTGGGAAGCAAGGAGCAATGGGGATGGCAGATGTAATCGCGCAACCAAGGGCCTGATGCGATTTCCAGAAGAGTTTGCAACATGGAGCTCCAAGTCCCAGATTCAGTGGCCAAGCAGGAGCTTCGAAGGTCAAATAGCAGCAAGCGGGGAGGCGCCACCTCCCTCCCCTTGGCCAGGCCAGGTGCTGCACTCTGCCTCAGGGCTGCTGTGCCCAAAATCCGTCCGCAGATCTTTGTAAAGGGGACGCAAACTGCACCAGCCGCTAGTCTCGGAGATGATTTGCTCTTCAGTAACGCAGGGCGTGTGTTTGCACGGGCTGGCTGCATTGCCGGTGTGTCTGAAGCCCTGTGTCTGAGGGCCTCGGGCTTTGGGCCCTGCCTCTAAGAACTAGAGGGGGCACACCTGTGGGCTGGGCCGGAGTTGGTATCAATGGCGGGGTGCAGGGAAGGGATGGAGGGTCCGTCTCAATGTCCCATGAGAATTTCTCAGAGATATTTCTTTCCAAGTATAAATGAAAATAACTGTGAGGTTTTAAACAGTTGCTATGACCATGAAAACATTCAAAGGGTCAACATAAGTCATTCCTCCTCACGAGATTGTATCTGGTCTGGTGGAGTGTGTTTGGTTTTCTTCTAACTCAAGCATGGGCTCCTCATCTGCTCTCTGGTCCTTCCTTGTTGTTTAATCACCAGGAAAGCTACAGGAGATGAAGCTGTAATCTCTTCCTTTGTCTGGAGCCCCCTTTCAGAACATAAACTGTGCTCACCCTCACTGCTCTCCCATTACAGCAGTGGAAATTATGCTGTCAAATTATTTCCCAGTTTCCCTTGAATTTATTTCTTCATATATTTCTCTGCTTCCTGTCATGTACATAAGTGGTCTGGCAGAATTTTACAGTCATCTAGCAGGAGATTTCTTTTTTCCCTTTCTTCCTTTTCTTTTTTTTTTTCTTCCTTTTTTCCTCTTCCTATGTTTTTTTAACAGTCTAGTGAAAAGGGTACAGAGTGGTGTAGATGAATGATTTATGTGGGCAGGAAGGAACAATCAAAATATTTTATAGGTTTCGCAAGAGAAATTGTTGAACTTAATGGAATTTTGGATCTGGGCTGGTCCTGCATTATGCTAGTGGCTTTTAGCTATGTGAGGTTTCTAGGAAAGGTGTTTATGTGTTTTCTTTCTTGTGCTTTCCAGGGAATGAGATGCTCATGGTATCAAAGGCCCCAGCTTCTGCAGTTATCTTCTCCCTACAGCTGGGGCTTCTTGACAACCATGGACCACCTCCCCCTTCCCCTAGCAAGCCCCTTGCAGTGCCTTGAATCAACCCTAACCTCAGGCAAAGGAACTGAAGCAACTGTGGGATTCAGGGTCACCCTTGGTGTGGATCTGATCCTGATCTTGTGCCCTGATTCTAAAATTAGGCTTCTCTCTTGTTCCTGAGATTTAGTTCCCAGCTCATTAGATCCCTGTCTTGGCATCCCCAGTCAGAGTCTTTGTGCCTAAGGCTGTGCCCACTACCCAGGCTCTCTGGAACTCAGTGGCCAGGCCTTCTCCTAGGTTCAAAGTCCCCTCCTGGAGCGGTGTCTGGCAGTAAGGGCCTTGCTGCATGCAGACTGACTTTCCGGGGAATTCTGCTCCCCAGTTGCTCAAGGAGTCCTTCATGTGGGGTCAGTTTGTTGATCCACTTTTCAAATCCTTGGAGGACCACGTCTGGCCATCTTTTTTGATGGCTTCTTGTCGGTGGTCATGCCTGCTGGTTACGGGACATGCCCCCGACATCTGTAGCTGACAGTCTCCCCGAAGGCTTGCTACACCCCAGCAAGGGAGGCATCCAGGCTGGGCCCCAGCCCCACCAGGCTGCCCTTCTCACTACAGTCCATAGTCTCCTTCTGGTCTTGAGATGGAACAAGTGGTAATACTCACAGTCAAAGAGTTTAAGGACGTGATTGTTTTCAAGTCTATTTCTACTTTTTCAGGCCCTTCTCTGGTCTCTTACGTAGAGTCTGGTCTCCAAAGTCAGGTTCTTTCAGACCAATGTGAGTTCTGCTTGGCCATGTGAGTGGATAGGACCCCGTCTTTGCCAATAAAAGACCACTTGTAATAGGACATTCGCATGAAAATTCCTCTGTCTGGTGCCATCCTGGTCTTAATTCCCTTGCCTTGCCTCATAGACCTGTAGGCTCTGTGTATTAACTCCGGTTCTAGGGTCCCTCCCATCCAGAGCTGACACAGAATTGTGACATTAATCCTACTCCACATTTGTGCCATGACTTGGCTAAGGCATGCTGCCTGTATGACCTCCTGGCATTCCAGCTGAGTTCCTTCTGTTTCTGCACTTGGTCCTTCTGTGCTGGCCCTGCCAACAGACAGAAATGTTAGTTCACTGTAATGCTGAGATGAGACTGTCTCCAAACTTCTCTCTTTGCTGTATTCCCATTCCTGAGTCAGGCTTGCAGAAATCCAACCCCTGTGTGACTGTTTCCCTGAACCGTAGCTGCAGCCCTGACCTGCCTCCTGAGCTCTGGAGTACACGCTTCCCTCTACAGCTGATGGCCTCACTGTTCTCCTGAAAACCTAAGCTGGAAACCTCAGATGTGCTGCTGAGAGAGAGGAGAAGGAGAGAACCATTATCCATGCGATAAGAACCAAGGCCCCAGGGAGTCATCTCAGACATAGGCTTAAACTCTCAGCTTTGCATATGAGAAATTTCATCCTGGCCGTTGTCGAGAAATAAAATTATGCCCATGAAACTCACAGGGGACTAACTGTTAACCACAAATTCTGATTTGTAAATTTATAATGGAGATTATAATGGGAGATTCTACTTCCACTCTACTGGATTCTTCCAGTTCACAATTTGCAGCCCATTTTCCCAGAAAGACTTGGCCACGTGCATAGGTTATGAGAGGGCTCCCTGGAAGGAAAGAATAGGTCTCAGCAAAGGAGCGGAGCAGTCCTGAGAGCTTTTCATGAGAAACATCTCAGGGCAGTCTGAGAGTAAGCAGGGTTTCCGAAGGGCATGCCTTTATAGCAAGCATCAAGGATTCTTACACCCTGGGAAAGCATCCCTGGTGGCCAGTGGGATGTCAAATGTTGAAGATGGATCATTCCTACATTCATGCACGAGGCCAGAGCAGCTGGGGAGCACTCACTCAGTGCCCGGTACACTGTGAAGTTCACGCTCTTTCTGCGTCTCGTGTAATCCTTACAACAACTCTATGAGACAGATATTACATATTTCCACAGTAGTTCAGTACGTCTGGGTCCTAACCTCACATACTTGTAAATGTGACTTTATTTAGAAGTAAGGTTTCTGCAGATGCAATATTAACATGAGGTCAGACTGGAATGTGGGCGCTAAGCCTAGTAGGACTGGTGTCCTTATAAGACAAGAAGAAGACAGAGGAACAGTGCCATGTGATGAGAGGGTCAAGAGATTTAAGGGAGGTGTTTATAAGCCAAAAATTGCTGGTGACCGCCAGAGACCAAAAGACTCAAGGGAGGAGTCTTTCCCAGAGCCTTCACAGGAAGTGCGGCCCTGCTGACAGCCTGGTTGCAGACTTCCAGCCTGCAGAAGTCTAAGAGGGAATACATTTCCGTTGTTTTAAGCCACCTAGTTTGTGGTACATGGTTAAGGTAGCCCTGGGAAACCTGTACAATCTCCATTTTGCAGATAAGGTAAGGGGTGCTCAGAGGTGCTAGCTAACTTACCAGGTAGTGAGGGCTTAGAGCTGCCTTGGTCTAAGTACTTGGACCGGACCCCACTCTGCCTTACTCCCTTGCTAGCAAATTTGAAACATTAGGTAGAAAATCCTTCTATTTTCTGTCAAAATCATATTCCAGGCAGACTGTATAATCACTTCAGCATTTTTCCAAGTAAGATTGTGTAGAGCATTACTTCTATAAGATGTTACCCTGCGTTCATGTGCAAAAAAGTTTTCAGGATCAAAAGGAGGGAGAGAAATTCTGTATAAATTGGGCTTCTTTTTTTTTTCTATAGGACTGCATAGAGCCTTGAAGGCATCATGAGTGTCCAAGACAGGGAAACTAGAGCTTGCTGTGTTTCTTAGGCTGATTTTTCCATTAGAGCCTTTGTTTATTCAGAGGGTCTCGTGGGATTCATGTTCTGTGGAAGACATTGTGGGAAGTGTTAGATTAAAGAAAAAAATCCTGGTTTTTTTTTGTTTTTTTTTTTTTTTTTGTAGAGACACAGTCTCACTTTATCGCCCTCAGTAGAGTGCTGTGGCATCACACAGCTCACAGCAACCTCCGGCTCCTGGGCTTAGGCGATTCTCTTGCCTCAGCCTCCCCCTCATCCTCCCGAGTAGCTGGGACTACAGGTGCCCGCCACAACACCCGGCTATTTTTCTGTTTTGCAGTTCGGCTGAGGCCGGGTTTGAACCCGCCACCTTTGGTATATGGGGCCAGCACCATACCCAATGAGCCACAGGCACCACCCTATTTTTTGTTTTGACATCCTTTTATGGGCCAATCATATTTTTAGTTAACATCCTCACGTAAGTCTCTGAAGGAGAATTGAAAAACATTCTTGCTGCATCAGAAATAATGTGTACAAACCATCATCTCTTTGGGTAGGTTAAATTAACTCATGCTTTTCTTTACCATACCTCTTTTATTCTTTAGATCATTATGTGAGTTCTCAGGGTCAATGTCTTCTAGTCTAAAGCCATTGGGAAAATACCTGTAGGTAAAACAAAGTTGGGTTTATGGACCTCTTGTATCCAGGGAAAATATACACCATTGGAAATTGGGGTGTCTCAGGAAGGAGGTGTTACAAAGGAATTGTAGGATTCTGCCAGGTAATTTGAAGGTAGGATTCAAGGAATCAAGACTTTGTAGAAACAAACATGATTATTCTATGACAGCCTCTGAAACAGGGACCTAGATTATCACACCCAGGTAATGAAAACATGTCCCCCAAAATCTACCTCTTTTTTTTTTTTTTTGTAGAGACAGAGTTTCACTTTATCGCCCTCAGTAGAGTGCCGTGGCATCACACAGCTCACAGTAACCTCCAAATCCTGGGCTTAGGCGACTCTCTTGCCTCAGCCTCCCGAGTACCTGGGACTACAGGCACCTGCCACAACGCCCAGCTATGTTTTGTTGCAGTTTGGCCGGGGGCCGGGTTTGAACCTGCCACCCTCGGTCATGGGGCCAGTGCCCTACCCACTGAGCCACAGGTGCCACCCCTACCTCTTCTTTTCTAGACATCCAGGAAGCTTTCCCCCATAGTCATGAGTTGCTCTGTAGTATGCATGCAGGTACCATAAAAAAATGTTTACTTTAGTATAAATTTGCCTTTGAGTAACTAAAAAGTAAGATGTTACATGATTATCCAAGACAACTCTGCCTGATGAATTTAAATTTAAACCTAGGCTTCCAGAGCAAAGTTGCATAGTTTGTAATTTTGCCAGCATCAGGGACGTGCTTTGAATGATCCTTTCCAGTTGCACTGTCCTAGCAACAGTAGACGTATTGTGCATGGTGTGATGCTTCATTTTAGGTGTTGACTAGACTGGCTTCAGGAATACCTATTGCTTCTGTGAACATCTGTGAGGTGTTTCCAGAGCAGATTATCCTACGAGTCAATGGTCAGAGTGGGGAAGATCACCACAGTATATGTGGGCAGAATCCAGTTGGCTGAGGGCCCAAATACAGCAGGAGAGAAAAGGATTTGCTCTCTCTCTCCTGACACAGGGACACTCCTCGTCCTGCTCTGAGCCATTAGGACTCCAGGCTCTCCCAGGGCCTCAGATTTTCATCCTTTCAGCCTCACATTGACAATTACACATACCATCAGCTTTCCTCGTTCCAAGGCCTTTGAACTTGGACTAAGCCACACTACCAGCATCCCAGCTGCTTCATCTTATGGATGGCCTGTCATGGGACCTCTCAGCCTCCATAATTGCATAAACCAGTTCCCCTAATAAATCTCCTGTTGTATCTATCTATCTATCTATCCATCTATCTGTGTATCTATCTATCTATCTCCTATCTATCTATAACATCCTATTGATTCTGCCTGTCTGGACAACCCTTGACTATGACACACACAGCATGTAACAGAGAGAGTCAGTTGTCTCAAGAAATCTGTGCTTACCTCTTTTGGAAGTTCTCTGTATTCCCTTTAGGGAAACATGATTCATTAGAGTGGTAGTTTTAAGCACTTGAAATACTCTATCCATTTTGCTGAACACACAGGATGAGTCAGTGTGTGGCGGGTGGGTCCAAATAAGAAGCATTGTCCTAGGAGGGCAGACCGTACTGACACTGAGAATTTAAGAATCATCGATCACAATAGGAATGAACCTTTTCCTTTCTTTGGTGTGGGTGTGTCACTTGACGGGGGTGGATGCCTTCAGAAGAGTCAAACAGGTCCTACAAAGCAGACTGGAGTGTCGCTGAAGGAATAAAGCATTTTTATCCAAGATATGCTGGATCTTTGTTCTGACTCCTGAAGAACTAGTTATCACCAACAGGGTTGTAAGGACCTCACTGGAAGTGTTTTGTTGAGACAGGGTCAATGTATAATTTTTTAAGACCAAACTTTAGAATTCATTATGTGAGGGAAGCAAATATCAAAAGGGATAGGTAGAAGAAAATTTATTTTTGAAATTTTTTAAAAAACTTATTAGTAACCTCTGAGACATGATGGCTCAAGCCTGTAATACTAGCACTCTGCGAGGCCGAGGTGGAAGGATGGCCTGAGCTCAGGAGTTCCAGACCAGCCTGAGCAAAACCGAGATCCTGTCTCTACGAAAATAGAAGAAACCAGCCATGCATTGTGGTGGGGGCCTGTAGTCCCGGCTACTCAGGAGGCTGAGGCAGGCTTGAGTAGAGGTTGCTGTGAGCTATGATGGTGCCAAGGCACTCAACCCGAGGGTGACCAAGTGAGACTCTGCCCCCCACACACACACACAATAAAAGAAAAAGAAAGAATAGTAGCTATGGTCTGAGGGCTGCGACAAGGAGTTTTGTTTTTTCTGAAGTAGCAGAAGACCATAATAATAGGTCAAAAATAATAGGGTGAAAACTAGGGAGGTCACGTTATGTGGTAGAGGTGGCCAATGGATAATAACAGCCAAGACGGCTGGCTGAGTAAAGGGAGAGAAAAGGAGCTGAAAAATCAGAAAATTAATTTTGCCTGTCTTGTGTGAAAGCTGTGTCTTTAGTCAGCAATTTGTTCCACTGTTCTGGGCAGAAGGTGTCCACTTCTGTAACTCTTCTGGTGAATTTCTGAGGTCTCCCAAAGGAACGGGCTTCCTGGATTTGGGGCATAAACTTATATACGTTATTTTAGTTGAGAATCATGAATCCAAGGTGCATGTGAAGATTCCAATCCAAGATTAGGACTGAAGACTTAATTCTGCATCGGTTAACAGTACCCAGTAAAGTCCTTCCCACAAAGTGTCCAAACAAGTTTTTCCCTGATGTCTTCTGCAAAAGACTAAATATCTAGGTTTCAGAGCACACAGAGACTGCTTGTATGGATGTTTTGGAAATGCTACTTTCCTGCAGTAGTCACACTACATCATAACAGGGTAGAATCAAAGACTGGAAGAAACTCCCAAATACCTGAGGCAGCCTCTTAGAAACTCAAATGGAGATGAGTCATGAGTTCTAAAGGAGATTGATCTTATCAAGATGGAATACTTAGGCCATTGAAAAACTTGAGGGTTCTAGAATTCCTTCAGTTCTCAATACTTTTACTGATGTTTGTAGGCAGCAAAGTTTTTAAGTGAAAGCAAGACTCTGGAGTTCTTTATTAATTGTAAGAGTGTAATGTGTCATTCTATTACTGGAGAGACAAGTTGGGATTTCCAAATTGGTAACTCACGTACAGAATTAAGCAATTTTTTTTCTATCATTACAGACATAGCTACTCAGCAAAGAAAAGTCATAACACACTCCGTGAGTAAACAATACCAAGACATATTAGCAGACCTGCTGGAAAATGTTCAGAGGGTCCTTGAGGCTTTGGTTGTCTATGTTCTACCTTGGATTGTCAGGGCCCAGGACTGGCCAGGTCTCAGGCTGGCTTAACTAGGTTCCCAATGCAGACCACTAACTTACCTTGCTCAGGTCTCTTAGGTGCCTGAGAGCTATCTACTTCAGCAGGAGAGAGAGAGATAGTGTCTTAGAGAGAGTAGAGCAGTCTTCTTAGAAAGATAGATCTTAGTCTTTAGCAAAGCTTGGTAATCTTGAGCAGAGAGACGCCGTGCTGGCGTTCTGCAGGCAGGAGAGGAGAAAGAGTCAGAGTAAGCCGTCTGTAATAGAATGCACATGCTCCTGACTGCCTTCTCCTCCAGCTTAATATCAGGCTGATCGCGTGCCTCTCAACACCACAGGTGTAGAGACTGCCAATTCACCACTGCTCTCATCTCACGAGCTCTCATGCTTGTTAGGAGAGCTAAGTCCCTCTCCACGCCCTTTCCACCCATGTGTTCCATTATTGAGCTATACAGGTATTTCTTATAACTCACACTCCTCCTAGCCATAGGCTATACAGGCTGCAACATTGAATTGTATTGACACAAATAGGGCGCCTATTAGGACAGCCTCAGCAATGGCCTTACAATCAACCCAGAAATGTTGGTTTAATATCATTGCCAGTTTATCTCTGCTATTGTAAAAATATCACGAAGCAGTTTTGCTAAATTCTGCTTTTACTGTAGTTGTCTCCTTAGGCAACAGCAAAGCATCTCAAGGTTCTTTAATTTTGTCTATTTTATAGGAATTCTTATAGTGTCAAGAAATCTCTTTATTTCTAAAGCATTTTGAATTCATGGACTAATCTAAAATCATATTCTTTATATCATTGTGAAAGTATTTGTTCTTTGATCTTTTTCCAGCAGACAGGTCTAAATGAGGGCAATTAATTCAGCTATTTGAACTTACATTATTTCTTGAAAAGCTTATATTTCAGGGTAAATTCAAGTCACTGAGAGTATGGCCCACTTGGAAACTTTGAGTATTTCTCTTTTAGTAAGAACCAACAACAAGCAAAATTAAAATGGGGATATCCAAGGGATACTCTGGAAAGCCCGTGCAAGGGGAAGAAGTTACCAATCATGGGCTTCTTTTCCTATAGATGAGGGCAGAAGGGGAACTAGGTTTAGTGTGTTACTATACTGTTTGACGATATTTGAAGGGAAACCAACACAATTTCATAAGAGATAAGGTGACTAGCTGGAAAATGCCAGGTTTTTTCTATCAATTAAAAACAGCAGGGAAATTATTAAGCTCGGTGGAGACCATAGAACTAGTGGTCTATAAGCCTCACTGCATGTGCTGTAGTTCTTACGCAGGACGGCCGCATCGTGTGGCTGCTAAGTCTAAGGAAAGACTGAAATAAACAATAAATCTCTGATGATTTCTGCATGATGACAAAAACAATAAATCTCTGATGATGCCTGGTTGTATGACAAAAAAGGAAAAGAGGGTTCATGATTTTAGAATACTGGGGGGAAAAGCTATTTGATATAGTTATTATAGTACTATATACTTAAATGTGAACATGGTTGTTTTAACTCAAAAAAGTATATAATTCTTGAAAACTTAAAAGCTGAACTTGGAAAAAATATCAACTTTTTATTTATCTGCTTTTTTTTTTTACTTTTTTCTTTATTAAATCATAGCTGTGTACATTAGTGCAATCATGGGGTACAATGTGCTGGCTTCATATACAATCTGAAATATTTTCATCCAACTGTTCGACATAACCTTCATGGGATTTTCTTGGTTATTGTATGAAAACATATGTATTCTGCATTTAGTAAGTTTTTTATCACTCTTTTGATAAACCAAAGAGCTCTCATAGTCA
>CAUYRH010178676.1:0-12718 GCA_963574655.1 Perodicticus potto
ATTCTTCTTAGCAAAGTATCTCAAGAATGGAAGAAAAAGTAGCCAATGTACTCAGCCCTACTATGAAGCTAATCTATAGCTTTCATATGAAGGCTAAAACCTAGTTATAGCACAAGAAATGGGGAAAGGGGCAAGGGAGGGAAGGGGAGGGGGGAGGATGGGTGGAGGGAGGGTGATTAGTGGGATTACACGGTTCATCTTACAAGGGTACAAGTGAAAATTACTAAAGGTAGAATGTAAATGTCTTCATATAGTGATTAAAAGGCCATGTAGGCTATGTTAAATAGTTTAATGAAAATATTTCAGATTGTATATAAAGTCAGCACATTGTGCCCCATGATTGCACCAATGTACACAATTAAGATTTAATAAAAATTTAAAAAAAAAGTAATAAACATTTAATGGAGAGTCTCTCAAATAACATTTCTTTTTGTGAGTATCATTTTTTCAAATAACATTTTTAAATAGAAACTTGGTTGTTGTAATTTTCAACACCAGAATTTATATTTAGCTGTTTTAAAAAACAATTTATATTTCTTTTCTGTATCTTTGTTTATACTCACTATCTGATGAATCATTGTCTTCATGCCTTCCTTTTTACTTTAAACTTTAAAACTTTTTAAACATACTGATAATGACTATTTGGAAGTCATTGTTGAAACTGACATAAGCAGTTTATATTGTCTGCTGTTTTTCCTCCTATGTGTGTGGTCTGCACTCCCGTTCCCTTTCATGTCTCATAAATTTTGTTGACAATTAGAAATCATATACAATATAATACATACTAATATTCCTCTCTCAGGGCTTGGTTTATCTATTTGTTTACCTGTTTGGTGACTTGGCTAAGCTATTTGTGAGGTCTATTTTCCTTTCAGTGTGAAGACTTTACAATTATTGCTGTTTAGAGGCAACAGATTTTGGAATGTGCACACTCTTGGATGACAGAGATGTTGGCAGGGCTCTTCTTGACTGTCTCTTTATCTTATCTCTGCTTCAACTGTTTTCTTTGATTACCAGTTGATGGCTTTATTGGTTTAGCTAATGCCCTGAGGCATAAATTGTTCAGCAGTCCAGTCTAATAAAATTTGAACAGTGTTATTTTTTGAAGGCAATCTTTGAGGCTTGTTCTCACCCCTGATGGTTCTTTTATGCTCTTTCTTTCAACAGTAAACCTCAATGCTTTTAATTAAGAGGAGCAGTCATCTTTGAGAGTGCTAATAGGCTTAAATTTCTCCATACTTTGTTTCAAACATTATCAGTTCATTTGATATATTTTTAATGTACTGCTTCTCCTCATAAGCAACTTTCTGGGACACTACTCTGGGTGCTGGGAGGACAAGAATCTTTAGTCTTCTTGACTTATTTGGGCTTACATGGAAACTCCACCTCAAGATTGAGCTGCAGCAAGAAAGAATGGATAGAGTTTTAATATTCTCAGCGTTTCATGGCTAAAATGGAGCCACTCTCCTATAAGTAGATTGGAAAAAGAAAGAGACCTTGTAACTTCTCAGTTGCATTCCTCATAAATTTAGCCTCTACAACTCAAAAATGGTGAAGAAAGAAGCGTTTCAGCCTTACCTTCCCAGTGAGATAGGGCAAGCCTTGCCTGAGAGCTGAGAGGAAATGAAGCCTTAGCTTTGTGACCACACCTTTAGCTTTTTAAGATTATATTTATTTATTTATTTATTTATTATTATTATTTTACTGTTTTCTCCAGCTTTGTGTATTATTCTGGATAGTGGATACAAGGGGTTCCTTACATTACTATCTTTCTTTTTTAACTCAGCTGTACATTTGTTATTCTTTAAAATAAATAGTTGAGTATATATATGTGTGTGTGTGTGTGTGTATACAAACACACTATGGAGCTGGAGGTCGAGGGCTTCATATGTCAGACCAGAATAGGCTTAAAGAATTTTGTACCTCAGAGTTAATTCTCATAGACTCTTGATTCTGTAATATGTATATGTTAATCATTTTTGATAAGAGATGACATTGCAGCAGAGAATAATTGCTGCCTGCCAAAGGTTAATAGAGCTGGTTATGGTGGAAGTTAGGCCTAGAGCCTAGCAATTTTGATTCCTGGTCAATTCATTATTTCTTCAATCAATAAATATAGTTTCTACACTAGTGTTAGCAGATATCTATCAAGGATTGCTCTAATGATTGTAAATAATTGGGGCATTAAAGATTCGGTAAATTCACAGAGCACATCCCATACAAAGGCACAGGTAGGCAAAGTTTCTTCCCCTGAAATTTTGCAGTTACCTTCATTACTTCTCCTCCTCAGGATTTGCCACCCACAGGCTCTTTACCTACACCAACAAGTCATATTTGAGTTAGGAGAAGTTTATGGGCCCTTTAAAGCCAGATTGTGGTCTATCTCCAGAAAAATCTTAGTTAAATAACACATAAAATGCTATAAAATAAAGACTCTTGATCTCATAAATGTAATTCTTCCAACATTTATAATATTTTCCCTTATCTAGAATAAAATTTAAAGACAGTACTGCTGTTATGAAATGTAAAGTAAATTAGAGTTGCTTTATGAAAAAGAACATAAAGATCATACTCTCAATTATGGATGGCAAGACAGTTCATATCGATTAAGTATAGACATGTTTTTTACACTTACCATTCAGGTTATCTGAGAACATCTGTACCTTTTCTTATTTCTGTTGCTATTTTTAGGGAAAATTAGTATCTCTTCAGAAGCAACTTCATAGTAAGAAAAATTCTTGCATTGTTCAATCATAAGATTACTAATCTCTAGAATAATTCATTTTTGTATTTCAGAGCTTCTCATTAACATCTTAAGTGTTAATACTTAATACTCAATACAATATTCATTAATTTTGGCTCGGCGCCTGTGGCTCAATGGGCTAAGTCTCCAGCCACGTACACCTAAGCTGGCGGGTTCGAATCCAGCCTGGGCCCGCCAAACAACAATGGTGGCTGCAACCCAAAACAACCCCGTTGTGGCGGGCACCTGTAGTCCCAGCTACTTGGGAGACAGAGGCAGGAGACTCACTTGAGCCCAGGAATTGGAGGTTGCTGTGAGCTGTGATGCCACGGCACTCTATCCAGGGTGAGAGCTTGAGGCTCTGTCTCAAAAAAAAAAAACAATATTCATTAATTTTTAGGCATTCTGTGTAGCATATTAAAAGGTACCCTTTGGTATCATTTTGCATTAAACAAGCTTTACCATCATTGATGAAGAAATAACTTTAAAGTGGAATTAGGTTTGATAGATTGATACAAGGATTCAATATGTGCTGTGTCAAAATGGACTGACAACAGTGTGTAGATAAATAACCAAGTCTTACATAGTAAAGTTCATGCCTTCTCAAACATTGTCTGCAGAGATATTCATCTTTGTCATCAATTCAAAAGAGGACAACTATTTCTAGACATTCTAACCTAGAAACATAGTTGAAATGTTCAAAATTCAATACAAATATTGATGAAGACATTTTCATGGGTTAAAAAAGTACATACTTTTTCTTGCGATTATATTAGTATAAATGCCTAGCAAATTTCTCTTAAAGAAACAGCATATTAAACTTTAATTAATGCATTAACAAGGATTTTCTAAGAGGAAGGCACCTTGTGAAAGTATCACAAAATAAGCAACTTGCATCAATTTCCCACAAAATAAGAAAACATTTTCACCTCTACAAAAGTATGATGCATAAAAGTAAGAGATTGGATATGGTAAGCAAGGGGAATAAAAGCATTTATAATGGTCATAGACATCTGATTGGATGACCAGTAAAATTGTGTTGGAAATAATATAAATCAAATTTTCAGAAGATAATGAATATTGAAGGGAAGATGATGACTTTGGTACTATAATTCTGCTTGATTAGGAAAATTTGAAAAATTATCCTATATATGTACACGTGTGTTTTATTCTAATTTCACATATTATTCTCACTAATTTGTATAATAATCATTTATGTATATTGTTTTACCTATGCATCTGTGCACATGTGTGTTTCTGTGTGTGTGAATTTGTGTGTATGTGTGTATGTATGCATTATGTCTAAATTTGTGCATATTTGTATAAACCTGTATTATCTTGGAATTCAGGTGGAGCTGAAATAAAATCTTGGCTCTCTTGATTACTAAAGTAAGTTAATAAAATTTATTTGTCTACAGATGTCTCACACCAAATGAAGTAATGAATGGTTCATATCAAACAGTGAAATGTATGATGTAAAACTAATCAATGCATGTTAACCTTTTAGCTATATGATATAGAAACATATATATTTAAAGCTAATGGGCTAGTATAAAATAGGTCTTCATCATTGAATATGAAAATGATTTATCTGTTATTTCTCTTTAATATTTATAAGTGAAGGAAAATTGCCTGTATTATGTGAGTTTTTAGACATATATTTCAGAAATATTTACTAAGGTATATTCATAAAAAAGAATGAGTGGATAATGATTCAACCTAATGGTTTTTACAACCCTTGAGTATGGTTGTAGCTGGACATATTTAGATATATCTAAGTCATTTTTATATGTGATACCACGTACCTTTGCCAGAGTGCCCAGAACTATGGTTCCCTAGCTCACAATGGGTCTCAGATGGAAAGAGGAAAGATAAACAAATTCATAAGATTTTACTTGTGACAGTAGTATTTTTTAGACATTCTAAGTTATAATTTATTGAGTTATACAGTTACACAGTTATACAGTTTCCTGTAAATATACAATGATTATGTGAACATCTTGGCAATATCTCTGTATTTTATACATCCATGCTTGTGTAGATGTGAATCCATTGAACAACAACATAATGCTCATAAATTGTATTTAAAATATTGACTAACAGTACTGTCTATTTATAATAAGTGGACTCAGATGACATTGGTATGCATGTTTAAATATTCATATGTAATGAGTTTAGATCTTATGTCTACATTAAAAGTTATAGACACTACTAGTCCATAGATCTATTTACTTTAGTATTCAAGTTTATCAACTTTTGAAAGGACAATTCTGTTCAGCTAAATTATCTTTGCCCTTTTTCTTTTTTTTTTAATAAAGGAGGCCAGAATAATAAAGATTATTTATTCCTTTTATATGGTGGAAATTATTCACAAATTTCTTCTTCGTTTGTTCATTGTTTTTACACTCAATCTTATTTTGAAAAGATTGAAGTCCAACTTATTTTGATCCTCAATTACCCTGATGCAACAGATGACTGAACCATTCATCAGGTTTATGGATTCTCCAATAGTAATGGGAAAAATAATATGTATAACTTTAAAATGGTAAAATAGTTTTCTTCTTTATCATCCAATTAGCCTCATGCCACTGGAAACATAAAACAATAAAGATGGTTACTCAGAAATTAATTAACTTGGGTTTTTGTATGCTTGTTTTGTTTTTAACTCAGTTCAGATTGAAGGGAGTGGATTAAAGGTTTCCCAAAGGTGAACATAAGTATAAAATGAAACTGAGTCTGAAGTTTTGGATGATCATTAGTTTTGGATGATCTTAGATTTTTCCTCATCTCAATTCTATGCTATTATAGCTTAATCAAGCATTTATCTATATCATGGAACTAGATGTAAATTTGTTTTCAATAATTAAAAGTAATTTTATTACTTTTCACTTTAACTATAATTGTTGCAGTAGACAGTTTTCATGCTCTAGTAATACCATTTAATTTAGAGCCAGTAGAGACAGGATGAGGCTGCTGTCTTTAGAAACCTTTCTCTCTTCAAATATTTTGCACCATTTGATATGACTCCATTGCATAGAGAAATGCAAAATAAGGAAAATGCAATTTCTTTGAGATTTGCTATAAAAGATAATTCTTAGATATATAATTTCATTGGTTTAAAATTCAAATGTCTATAGTTACCAGGCAGTGTTCTAAGTAAACAGTCTGCTGGGAACAGTGAACTGGAAGGGGTTATTTCATCTCAAGGGCAGCAAATCAGTCTCTAACTTGCTGTCTCCACCTGAATGTAATCATGTGTTGAAATAACTGTAGATTCCTCAGGAGAAGGATGTGTTTGTATATGTGTGTAGGTAGAGTGTGTGTTGTGTGAATTCTCTAAATTCACAAATTTGGAGAATGGGCTCAAACTTGTTTTATTTTTTTATTAAATCATAGCTATGTACAATAATGCAATCATGGGGTACAATGTGCTGGTTTCATTACAATATGAAATATTTTCATCAAACTGGCTAACATTGCATTCATGGCATTTTCTTAGTTATTGTGTTAAGACCTTTATATTCTGCATTCAGTAAGTTTCAACTATACCCTTCTAAGATGAACTGTAGGTGTGGTCCCACCAATTAATTGTCTCAAATTTTTAAAACATCTTACTACTTTCCTTTATTCATTTCCCTCAAAATTATCCATAGGTATATCCTTCTCAGAAGCCAACAGTTTCAACCTCAGCCCTATATTGATTAGTATTGTTATGTGAGGTGATACAAATAATGATATTATATGTGTTTACTAATAATTTATTTTATTTAAGGATTATTTTCAAAATAGTGCTTAACATTTTAAATGTTTACAATTGATTTATTAGTAGTATCACAATGTTAACACTCTACACAGAAGTAGCTTCATTGAATTCCAAGAGTAATGGAGTCAGACTGTTCCAGTTTTAATACCCAGTTCTCCCAATTATTAGCTGGAAAACCTTAAAAGTGTGATTCACTATACTAAGCATCAGATTCTCAATCTACAAAATAGCAATAATAGTATTTATATTGCAAGATCATTATGAAGAGTAGAACTGATGAATGAATAAAGCTCTTTCACTGTGTTTGTCTTATGATAAAGACTATATTTTTCATCTATCCAATTACACTTTAAGTAATCACTATAATAATTTTTGATTAAACACAGAAACTATCCTACTTAACATATACACAAAAATAGTTAATAATCTTATATATTCTATCTAAGTCCTTAACAAAAACATACATCTAAGTGCTGTATATATACACACTCACCATCCATCTATTCATCCATGTAACTATGCAATACTCATTCATTAAGAATATATATGAAGTACAAACTGTATGCCAAGTACTATGCTGGATTAAGTGTATGTAAGCACAAAAAAAATAAATGCTAGTCTTTATTGGCTACGGCAATTTAAAAACAAATACATAGTCACTGAGATAAAAGAATGGCAGGGGTAAGAAAGAGGTGAGTGAGGGGATGGAATTTAGTTTTGAGGGGATGACACATAACAAAAAAGGAGGATCTGATTAGGGTCAGACCTCAGACTATAGTATAAATCAATAGTGATCAAAACAGCATGGTAGTTGCACAAAAACAGAGAGGTAGATGTATGGAACAGAATAGAGAAACAAGAGATAACCTAGCTACTTGCCGTTATTTGATCTTTGACAAACCAATTAAAAACATTCAGTGAAGAAAAGATTCCCTATTTAACAAACAGTGCTGAGTGAACTGGCTGGCGACCTGTAGAAGACTGAAACTAGACCCACACCTTTCACCATTAACTAAGATAGACTCTCACTGGATTAAAGATTTAAACTTAAGACACGAAACTATAAAAATAGTAGAAGAAAGTGCAGGGAACACACTTGAAGAAATTGGCCTGGAAATATTTTATGAGGAGGAGCCCCTGGGCAATTGAAGCAACACCAAAAATACATTACTGGGACCTGATCAAACTAAAAAGCTTCTGCACAGCCAACAACACAGTAAATAAATCAAGCAGACAGCCCTCAGAATGGGAGAAGATATTTGCAGGTTATGTCTCTGACAAAGGTTTAATTACCAGAATCCACTGAGAACTCAAACATGTTAGCAAGAAAAGAGCAAGTGATTCCATCTCAGTGTGGGAAAAGGACTTGAAGAGAAACTTCTCTGAAGAAGACAGGAGCACAGCCTACAGACACATGAAAAAAAATGCTATCGACCTTAATCATCAGAGAAATGCAAATCAAAACTACCTTGAGATATCATCTAACTCCAGTAAGTTAGCCCACATCACAAAATCCCAAATCAGAGATGTTGGCATGGATGTGGAGAAAAGGGAACACTTCTGCACTGCTGGTGGGAATGCAAACTAATAAGTTCTTTTTGGAAAGATGTTTGGAGAACACTTAGGGATCTAAAAATAGAACTGCCATTCGATCCTATAATTCCTCTACTAGGTATAGATCCAGAAGACCAAAAATTACTTTAAAACAAAGGTATTGTACCAGAATGTTTATTGCAGCCCAATTCCATAATTGCTAAGTCATGGAAGAAGCCCAAGTGCCCATAGACCCATGAATGGATTAATAAATTGTGGTATTATTTACCACACCATGGAATATTATGCAGCCTTACAAAAAGATGAAGACTTTACCTCTTTTATGTTTACATGGATGGAGCTGGAACATATTCTTCTTAGCAAAGTATCTCAAGAATGGAAGACAAAGTATCCAATGTACTCATCCCTAGTATGAAACCAATTTATAAATGCCCACACTTTCATATGAAAGCTATAACCCAACTATAGCCCAGGAAGAAGGGGAAAGAGGAGAGGGAGGGGAGGGGACTGGAAAGGGGAGAGGAGGATGGGTAAAGGGAGGGTAACTGGTGACCACACCTATGGTGCATAACCTAAGTTATATCTACTAACTTAGGTTATAGTGTATAACCGAAATTATATCTACTAACTTAGGTTATGGTGCATAACCTAAGTTATATCTACTAAGTGTAGAATATAAATGTCTTACACAATAATTAAGAAAATGCTGTGAAGGCTATGTTAACCAGTTTGATGGAAGTATTTCAAATTGTATATAAAACCAGAACATTGTACCCCATAATGGCATTAATGTACACAGCTATGATTTAATAAAAAGAAATAATGATAATGAACTTTCAAAAAAATCCCTGAAATATGAAAATAGAGGACTTGCTGGCACAGTGAAGAGTTGGGGTAATAGTGTCCCTGATATACAAAGACTCCAGAGAAGAAGTAACCTGCAGAGTTTACTGTCTTAGAGGAATAGAAAGAAGGCTGACAGAGATGTACTGTATGACAGATACAAATTATCTCAGCAAACTTTCCCACTGAACCTGAAATTGCATCACAGAGCCAAATTAAAAATTCACTATTGGTAGAATACTTTGAAATACAAGATAGAAAACTGCTTTTATCTTTTCTGGTTTTTTATTTATTAATTTTCTAATTTGATTTTAACGTTGTGTCCTGAGGAGAGAAACATTATAGTAGGCCACAACTAATAAAACAATACCCCTACAAGACAGATAGTAATAATAATCCTTTGATAAATATGTGATTTGGTGAGCAAAGTAAAATTGGGACAGAAAACCAACTGTTAAAATAAGGGGAGTTAGAAAGCCAAATTAAGAAAGGACTATAAAGAAGAGAATAATAGTCTATAGCTCTGTGGGATGACGATAGCTGGCAATAATATATTATAAAGTTTAAAATAGCTAGAAGGAGGACATTGAATGTTTTGAACACAAAAAAATAGTGAATGATTGAGATGATGGATATACTAATTACCCTACCTGGGTTCAACAGAAGCATCAGCCTGCTCCACCCAAAGAAGCTCTCTTGTGAAACCATTCCCAATGAATTCCTGGCATAATAGCAGTAAAAAATAAGAGACCAGTAGACCGTACAAATGTTTCTTTTCATTGAGTAGAACTGTGGTGTCTTCTTCCTCAAATAAATATTTAAAGCAAATTTTAATTGTGTTCTAACTCTGTGTGTAATATTTTTATTCAATTTTAGTGTATGTCGTGTGGCGAGGTATAAGGTGGCTTATTGTACAACAAACATACTCAATAGGAAAGAAAAGAAGAACCATTACTATGTACCCGATAAATATGTATATTAGTGTATGTCAATTAAAAACATAATTACAATTTCTAAAAAGAGGATAAAACACAATTATCAATGTAAATGAAATACTCTTTGTATGCCCAAGTATGAAGCATTACTAGACTGATACCACCATTAGTAAGACTCATGTTTTCCATCTAAACAATAATATACATAGAGATTCTGATTCAGGTCAATAACAAGTGTCCCTCTCGCCTCTGTCTAAATTCCATTTCATAATATGTTAGGAAATTAAATCACTACTTTTATTACCCAAAAGGTAGTAATGATTTCAAATTATATAACTCAATAATTTATGGTGATTCAGTCAGCATATATTCTCACACTAAATATTTTATTTTTTCATTCATAAATTCAGCACCTGTGATGTACAAAGTTATCCACTTAGAACAGGCAATGAAAATATAAATAAGATACCATCCCTATCCTAAAGCATCAGTAAGGAAGATCAGCAAAGGTATTTGTAATGGAATTGGAAAGTAGGTATAAAGAGGTATGTATTAGATGTGCTAGAGGCAAAGGGCAAGAAGGCTTTAACTTCAGTGGAAGAAGTCACAGACAACTTCTCCATAAAGTAGGGTCTTTAAAAAATATATGAGTTCATAAGGTGGGTGCATCAATGGAGTAGTGAGATCTTTGTTTATTGATCAAGAAATGAAAGACAAAACAATTAATTATATGTAAATACAGAAATATATTTTATTAATTAGTAAATGTTATTCCAGTTGAAGGATAGTTAACAGTGTGAACTATTGTTACTGAAGAAGGCTTTGGGGTGACGTCTGTGGCTCAGTGAGTAGGGTGCCAGCCCCTTATACAAAGGGTGGCAGATTTGAATCCGGCCCCAGCCAAACTGCGACAAAAAAATAGCTGGGCTTTGTAGTCCCAGCTACTTGGGAGGCTGAGGCAAGAAAATCACCTAAGACCAGGAGTTGGAGGTTGCTGTGAGTTGTGACGTCATCGCACTCTACTGAGGGTGAGACTCTGTCTCAAAAAAAAAAAAAGAAAGAAAGAAAAAAGAAGGCTTCTAAGAGAAGAAAATTTGAACTGTACCTTGGAAGAAATTCTAGAATTTGGAGAGCACAAAAATGCTATTGAAAAATAACTTGCACAAGATGAAGAAATGATTTACAATTGTAAAACAGAGACTACTGTGTCTACCCCCCCTTCTATTTCCTCTTGTTGCTACAAGTGTGTTGTCCATATTCTCATGAAAAGCTAATCCTTCTTGGATTCCTCTCATTCTTTTGCCTATCCAGGAACAGAGATTCTGCAGTTTGCTTGCATCATTTTGCCACCATTTCTTCTCTCTCTTCTGGATATTCTCCCCCAGAGTACACGTACATTGTGATTTCAACTACCGTATGACAAAACCTCTTGACCTCATTTTTCTGTTCATGTAACATCAATATTTCATTCTAGTCTCTACCAAAACTCTCTGAAAATTTTATATACTCCCATTTCCAATGTCCTTCCATCCATTCTTTCTTGATTTTTTCCAATCAGTTTCCTGTTTCCACCCTTTATTGTAAGTGCGCTATTTCAGCCTCAGATTTCATCATGTTTGAACTGTCTGCATGTGTAACATTTCATCCATCCTCATTGAATATTTTCCTCACATGGTTTTCAGAACAGCACATTCTCCTGTTTTTTTCTCCTGCCTCATTCATCACTCTTCCACCTTCTTTGCTCGTTTCACTTCATATTTCCAATCACTAAACATAGCTCAGTCTTAAATACTCTTTATCTATACTCATCATTCTGTTGCTTTTGTAGTTTTATTATTTTTAAATGCTATCTATAAGTTAATACCTCCTGCATTGATCTTCGTAATCCAAACTGCTCCTATGAACTTCATTTGTAAACATTCAGCTGCATACATATTTCCACTTGGATGTCTCAAAATAATAATATACCAATCTAAATTCTTTCACTCCTCAAACCCTGATATTTGCTTCCCACAGAATCTTTTTCGTTTTAGTTAATGAGAATTCCATCCTTCCAGTTGCTATGGTCGATACCTTTGGTTTCATTCCTGACTTTCAATCCATCAGTAAATTCTACTGACTCTACTTTGCAATGTATTCAGAAAACTCACTACCACCACTAATACATTCTAGTTCAAGCCAATGGTATATCTTGCTTAGATAATTCCCACAAGCCATCCAAACGTTAATCCATCTTGAACTATCTCCTATTCTGTTAATAGTAAAGAAGTCCATTATCATACATGAAAATCTGATAATTTTTTGAACTATACCTCAAAATATGTCATATCTAAATCTCTCGTGACTACCTATTTCACTCAAAGTAAAAGCCCAAACCCATACAATGATTTACAAGGTCCTATGTGATCTAGCTCTTTGTTACCTCTCTGACTTTATCTCCATCCCTTTTCCCCCTCTCTCACTCTACTCTAGCAGCACTAACAGTGTGTTAAGCATTAAATGTATCTGAAGATATATTCTAGAGATCACTCTTTTCTTCATCTGAGACATTCTTCTACAAGATATTTGACATACATGATCAATTCCATTCCTTAATTCACTCAGAACTTTGGTGACTGGTCACCAAAAGTGGTCAAATACTATGTTTTTACTGAATCTTTTCCTATCCATCCTTTTGAAAAGTCCCTATGTTTCTTTTTTTTTTTCTTTTTTATTGAGTCATAGCTGTGTACAATAATTCAGTCATGGGGTACAGTGTGCAGGCTTCACATACAATCGGAGATATTTTTATCAACCTGATTGATACAACATTCATGATATTTTCTCATTTACTATGTGAAAACAATTTTGACCCGTATTTAGAAGTTTTCTCCTGACCCT